>JAWWMW010000406.1:29436-56559 GCA_035048345.1 Echeveria elegans
ATAATTCTCATGTAAATCAGATCAAAATGTCTTAAATACCCTCAAACATTGAATAATTATTTTTATTATAATTAAATAGATATTAATTGAATAATCTCAGTCATTGATTAGAAGGTACATCTATGGTTATGATATCTTTACACTTTTTATATTTAAATATTTTTTTACCTGATCTCTATCCTTTATTTTAATTACCACTAAGCATGAGTTACTGGATTAAAAACTATGCTTCAATTAAACATTATAGCAGTTCTTAATGATATCAAATTGGGGTGCACGTGGTATAAATAAGAAAACAACAACTTAATTGGTTGTTAGGAATAGAAGTTCATAACCGATTTCATCACGACGTCCTATCACGCTCTCCACACTTTCACCATTTTGAACTTCGAAGCTACTCCAATGGCGAATCTGCAGTAAGGTGAAAGGATGGTCGTGTAGGTCGTAACGCCATTATGATTTCGATTTCTGCAAGCCGGTATGTATTTACATGTGAAAGAATCACAAATTCTTTACGTTCACAAAAGCAAACCGTAGTTGCAATATAATCAAACCATGTAGAAGTTACCGCCATGTAGAAGTTACCGCTCTACACGAGGCCAGTCGCGAATGTGTACAACTGAAGTTCATGACACAGCTTATCAGAGTCACAAGCGGCCTTCTTCTATTGAATGAGCCAATGACATAATTATATGAAGATAATGACACATTCATCACTCAAATCAAAGAAGGATTCAACAAAAGCGATAAGACAAAACACATCACATCTACCCAAAATTCTTTTTGTACACTCAAAAAATTGAAAAAGACAAATCAACATCCAATATGTCTGTTGTAAATTGTAATGAGAATTCAATATACATCTTTACAAAGGGTCTCGCTACCTAGACATTCCGAAAATATGTCAACTGCATAGGAATACATAAACTATAAAACTTATGAGGTGCTCATCTATCTCATGGTGAGGGGAAACTTTTGCGTGATTGTACTCTTTTTTCCTTACTAGTTTATCTCTTTGAATTTTTTTAAGTAAGTTTTCTAACGAGGCAGGATAAAACACACTAAATATTCGAGAAGGAACGCGTAATGAAAGTCAGATTTATGGTGCTTTTGGGTTCGATTTGTGTGAGAATGGGCCCCACATGGTATAAAATATGAAGGTTTTGAGAGATTCACGGATGTATGTTTGTATTATAAATATGGGGCTCGATTGAAGGTTAACAAACACCTTATTCTCCTCCTCTCTTAATTTTTAAATATATTTCAATACATTTGAGTTCTAACGTGTTCTAGAAATCTCAGAAGTTTTTAAGGTATACATAACAACTTTTTACTTCTTTTTTTGTAAGGATATTGGTGATTTATTAGGATATTTAGGATATTTATTTCATTTTTTGGACTAATCATAATTGTTTTATGGAAAAGTTAGAGATATATGTACAAAAGTGAATAGAAAAGTGCATATTCTTTAACAAAGCTCCTATACGAAGGTTTTCGATAGTTCAATGCATCGGTGTGGTTTCTGGTGATTACAATCTATAAGGAGTGGTTTTTTGGTAAATAATTTCTTTAAAGGTGACGAAAATGAAATTTATCAATGGCTAAAAACAAATTGCTAACTGGGAATACTTAAAATAAACTCATATGCGTTTTATGAGAGCTAAAAATAAAAGTAATTAACCTTTAGGTTCCGTTTGGTTGCGGGAAAAAAGTTAGAAAAAGAAAATTTAAAGAAAAATGATTTTTTCATGAGAAAGTTGTAAGAAAAATTGAATTCCCTTTTGCCTATTTTTTTCATTTTTTCCCTTACAATCAAACACAAATTTCATTTTTTACTCAAAATTTTTCTTTCCTCTCATTTTTTTCTTGCAACCAATCAGAGTCTAAATTTATTAATAACATGCTTTTTCGTACTAGGTCGTTTTAATTTATTCACTTTTATTTACGTTCGGTAGAAGTACAGAATTAACTCAAACACAATCGTCTGTGTGCTAGGATTTTTTGGGCAGAATGAAAGAGGAGGTCAGAGCACTGAATTCGAACTGTCGATTGGAGCTTCATGAGGATCTCATGTGTTATCGTCTTTGTAAAGACTCTTATTCGTCTTTGCTAGGGGAGAGCAAAGAACGGGAATTTCTTTTTTTCCCGTTTTTTTTTCTCGTCCCGTTTTACCATTTACCGAAAAAAACGGGAAAATGGGAAAACGGGAAATTTCCCGTCGGTAAATCGGGAAAAAAAACGGGAAACGGTAAAAGTTTTCGAAAACGGTAAATTCTCGTTTTCCCGTATATATATATTTATTATATATTTAATTATTTATATTTTAAACTTTATTAAACAAATTAGTATTAAAATTAGAGATGTTATATGTATTAGGGATGTTAATATTATTTGTTATTTGTTAATGTCACAAAATGTTTTATTTTTTTCTTCTTTTATATATTTATAATAAAACATGAATGAAAATAAATTATGTTATATATATTATAAATAGAAAAACGGGAAAAAGGGAAAAACGGGAAATTTCCCGTTTTTTCCCGTTTTCCCGTTTTCCCGTTTTTCACGGGAAATGGGAAAAAAATTAACGGGAAACGGGAAAGGATTTTTTCGGACGGGAAAACGGGAAACGGGAAAACGGGAAAGCGGGAATTTCCCGTTTGCTCTCCCCTAATGTAAAGTTTGTGAGAAATTTTGTGTTATCGAAACCCTTTTTAGAACTAGAACGCTTATTAATTTTCTTTTTATGAACTAGACTCGTATTTTAATCTGATTAGCTTTTAGTAAATGTATTTTTTAAAAAAGAAATGCCAGTAAGAAATCTATTTTTTATTACAATTTCTCAATGAGAATTAAAAGTATACACAAGAGTATATAACACGGGAATGCATGTTAATGACAAATTGAAAAGCGACCATCGATCAAAATCGCATTCAATAATCAATACAAAATTGGAAAATAATAATACAAATAAAAAAACCTAAGCAATCTAACAATGAATCGCTAAATGCTTAAAATAGAAAACTAAGCAACAATGAATCTCTAGATGCTTAAAATATAAGACCTCTCACTCTCCACATAAATGACCCGAATAAGAGGAGAAAGTCATAATTGGATTCCGAGTAGAGTAACACAGAACAGTAATCAGTCATCCAAGTGCTCCAATCCCAATTAGTGCCTGCAAAAGACCACACACACATCGAACCCCACCCTAAGCACTACCCTCGGTTCTCGTTTCTTCATGTGCTCCTCAGTCATCATCACCATCAGCATCAACACCGCTGATCATTCTTCTTCACTCCGCTGCTGAAACGACGTCTTTGATGTTGCTTTTGAAAAATTTTCCAATATGATGAATCCATCAACGTCTTTGACCACTTCGAGAATCATCCTTTGGATTTCGTCTTCTGTTGCGGTTTGACCTAGATATCATCGTCGTTTAAGAAAAAAAATTTAATAGTTATTTTCTTCTTCATAAATCTATTTTAAATAATATATATATTAGTTACATTAATTTGTCAAATTCCTAGTTTTCCCTCATCTTATTGTCTTTCCAAATTTACAATTTAATAAGAAAAAGTTGAACATAATTTTATTTTAAAACTTCGCAGTGTAGAAGTGAAATAAATTATGATCGAATGGTTAACACATTAGACATGAATCCTCACATATTCGATTTCAAATCTATATATATAAAAGAATAACATCCTCAACACACAATAGCCACGAAAAAATTCATCGCTAAAGCCCTAATTTTCGTCGCTAAAGATTATAGGATAATAAAACAAAATAAGGATAAAGACAAAATAAAACTTCATTTGACAAAAATGTCCCTCCCCGTATTTTTATTTACACCACACGTCATCTGCACGTATTTGTTCATATTATTTCGTATTTGTCTGTATATGACTTTATTTAAATATATATGACCGTATATTTGACAAGTTTTAATTGTATTAATTGGGTTTCTATCTTCTTAGACTGTATTTTACCAGCTATTTGTTACTTAAATATATTTGGCTATATTATACCGAGTATTTGAATATTTTTTAATTGCATTAACCGTATATCTATTGACCAATTGAAATTATTAAAAGCTATTTAACAGTATTCGATTGGTTATATGAGTAACTTTTAATCATATATACCATATTTAACTGTACTGGACCGAGTATTTGACCAATTTTTTTACATATAGATTTCTCATTCGGGATGACGGGTTGTCACAAAAATAAAAATAATATAATCGAACTATATTCAAAAAAATAAAAAATATGTAGCATTCAAAAATTTCAATTACAAGAATAAAATATAGAGAGAAACGTTGAAAATCTTTATTAAAATTTGAATTAAAATATGGAGAAAATTTTCGTCGAGACGACGGGTTTGACACTTGTCTACCATAATAATAGAATGTCAACTACAACACACAATTAGCTATGAAATTTTTTTCGTCGCTAAATCATACATTTTCGTCGCTAAATGAATTAGGAATAAGACAAAATAGAAATATGACAAAATAAAAATAAGATAAAAATAAAAAATACTCATTTAAAATTAAAAATTCCAAATTCATAATAAATTAAAATTAAAAAATTAACTCACTTAAAATTAAAAAATTTAAATTCATATATATAAATTAAAAATTATTTAGATTATGTTAGAAAATTTAATGAGGATCGAATTATTGAAAAATTTTCATCGGGACGCGGGCGCAAAGCTAGTGTTTAAATAATAGATGCTTTTAGCTTTTCCTACCGCTACTCATTATTGGAGAGTGGTCTATTTTAACTTCTGGCTTATGCTTGTTTAATACTCAATATATTATTTTAAATACTCCTTCCGTTTCAAAAAATATCTTATGTTTGGGGTATGAGCATGGAAATTAAGAAAGTATGAAAAAGGAAGAGTAAGTATGTAATGATTAAAAAAAGAAAGTGTTTGTGTGAGAAAAATGAATGATTTGATTGATAATAAATGATGAATGATTGTAAAAAATGAAATAATTAATGAAGAGAGGGAATACATGTAAGAGTAAAAGTGAAATGTATAGTATTTTATTTTAGTAAGTGTAAGGTATATTTTGGGACATCCAAAAAGAAAAGTGTAAGGTATATTATGGGACAGAGGAAGTATATCCTATTTATTTATATTTTATTTTCTCAAAAATCAATTCAAGGGTTTCTTCTTCTCCCCACTCCGCCACCAGCCTGAAACTTTTCGCCGACATTTTCCCGGCGACTCTCTTCCTCGTCGCTGGGTGCTTATCTCAGCCGATCGATTCACCATGCTCAATTCATCCATCCGCGCCGTTCGACGACTCTCATCCTCAATCCGCCACTCCAGAGCTTACACTCACCGACCGCTCCTCCGTAGCCACTCCGATAAAGCTCAATTCTTCATCTCAACCCGTCCACAAATTCTAACCCCCTTACTCAGTTCATACAATAGAGCTCCGATTTCGAGCAATTCGTTCCATTCCGGCGTACTAGCGTGTCAAAATGTTCAACCTTGTGCGACGACGGTATTGAACCCGGTGAAGGTGGTGGAAGAGGCTGATGAGTCGGATTCGGATTTGGAAGTATTGGATGAAGAAGTTGAGAGCCGCGGCGATGCTTATTCTGCTGTTGAATTGGCGCTTGACTCTGTTGTTAAGATATTTACAGTGTCTAGTAGCCCTAATTACTTTCTTCCATGGCAGAACAAATCTCAGCGCGAAGTTATGGGATCAGGTTGAAGAATGCACAGTTTTGTTTCATGCTGAAAATTTTGTTGCTGAAAAAAAAATAGATGTCTTGCGAGTTTAGTCTTATTGATGCCTGATTGAGTGTTTGGATTTTTAATGTTTTAGGGTTTGTGATTTCTGGGAGAAGAATTCTGACGAATGCACATGTGGTGGCCGATCATACATTTGTGCTGGTGAGAAAGCATGGGTCTCCGACTAAGTATAGGGCGGAAGTTCAAGCTGTTGGTCATGAGTGTGACTTGGCTCTTCTTACGGTTGAGAATGAGGAGTTTTGGGAGGGTATGACCTTTTTGGAACTTGGAGATGTTCCTTTTTTGCAAGAAGCTGTTGCCGTGGTTGGATATCCTCAAGGTAAAGTAAACTCATTCCCTTCATTCTGTTGTTACTATGACTGCTTCTTTTCTGGTATGCCCTGAGCGAAACAAGTTGTTAGACTAGTTAAATCCTGCTTCTCTGTTGACTCTTCTATTGATACTAGTATAATTGTAGGTCGCTGTTTTCGTATCAATTTGAAAAAGTGATATGAAATGCGCAGGCGGTGTTAAGCTAGTCATCCTATCAATAAAGATATGATTTTCTGATGGGGCTACTCTTACATAGTTGCCACTTACGAAATAGTAAACTGTATCTACTATGGAGTGTGATACAGCCCTTTTCATTTAGTAACTGACATGCATCTTTGATCAGAACACTGTACACAAAGTGACTCAATACACTAGTTCGAGCCAAATTTGATGTCTTTGCTATACAAAGTGGCCGAATGAGATTATTAATCATGTACTGTCTTTCACAATGTTTCCTTATTGTTCTAGGTGGGGATAACATTTCTGTCACGAAGGGTGTTGTTTCGAGGGTTGAGCCTACCCAATATGTGCATGGAGCAGCTAACCTAATGGCAATTCAGATTGATGCGGCGATTAATCCGGGAAATAGTGGTGGACCAGCACTGATGGGAAGTAAAGTTGCTGGTGTAGCTTTCCAGAATCTCTCTGGAGCAGAAAATATTGGGTTAGTTCGCATCTCATTATGTTTTGCATTTCTTGTTTGTTACTAGGTGCTTAGTGGCCATTCTGTCATGATATACTATATTTTTAACTAGTTCCAGCCTTCTAGGTAGAATCACTTATTTTTTACGACAGATTCGAAACCTCCTTCAATATAAATGTATCAACTTGTTTATATTAGCTTTCTTTGCTGTCCTTTCATCATGTTAGGTACATTATTCCTGTCCCAGTAATCAAACATTTCATTGGAGGTGTGGAAGAAAAGGGAAAATACGTTGGATTTTGTTCTCTTGGATTGTCATGCCAAGCTACAGAAAATGCACAACTTAGAGAACACTTCAAGATGCCCCCTGGAAAGACCGGGGTACTTGTTAGTAGAATCAATCCACTTTCAGATGCATATAACATATTGAAAAAGGATGACGTTATTCTTGAGTTTGATGGTGTCTGCATAGCAAATGATGGGACAAGTAGGCGTTGTTTCTTTTTCTTTGAGAGATGATCCAAGTTACTTTTTCCAATTTGTCTTGAGCTGTCCATCGTTTCCAATCTGTGCAGTTCCCTTTAGAAATAGGGAGAGGATAACATTTGACCATCTTGTCTCAATGAAGAAACCAAACGAGATAGCAAAGCTTAAGGTGCTTAGAGATGGTCAAGAGTTAGATTTAAATGTCACCCTTCAACCTGTAAGTCGATTTGTCCACTTTTATGTTCATTTTATTTATTTTAATCATCAATTGTATTCGTGATTGTTTACTGTACCTAGTGAATTCTTGAACTGTGACTTGTATACGAATTGAAGTTTGCTTATCTCTTATCTTATTCTAGAAAACTAACTTTGAATTTTATCAACTTTGCAGTTGCAGCCACTGGTCCCGGTTCATCAGTTTGATAGACAGCCAAGTTACTTTATATTTGCTGGTTTTGTTTTCATCCCACTAACCCAACCTTACCTTCATGAATATGGAGAAGAATGGTATAATACATCACCACGTCGATTGTGTGAACGTGCTCTAAGGGAACTTCCCCAGAAGCCTGGTCAACAATTGGTGATACTCTCTCAGGTTATATTTGATTTCTAGATTCGAACTAGTTAAGGTCTTGTGTAGTTTTATACTTTGTTGGGAATGTGAAGTAGAAAAAAACTGTCCTAAGACGCTTGAGTTTACGTCTCATGTGATTGGGATGTCTGTGTAATTATTTTCATGCACAGCAGATTGAATTTAGCCTCCGCACATGCATTTCTTTATGTGATTATTTAAGCATTCCTTGGTTTGCTTGTTCAGGTACTAATGGATGAAATCAACACCGGGTACGAACGTTTATCGGAACTACAAGTGAAGAAAGTTAACGGAGTAGAAATCTTGAATCTGAAACATCTACGGCGGATAGTAGAGACTTGTAGCGTAGAAAATGTGAGATTCGACTTAGATGAAGAAAGAGTTATAGTATTGAACTTCAACCTGGCCAAAGTCGCCACATCTCGTATCATGAAACGGCACAGAATACCTTGTGCCGTGTCCAACGACCTCCTAGAAGAATAAGTTATGATATCTAACAGCAAAAACAACCATAATTTTGACTTCATTCATTGTTAGTTATTTCTCAATTTACAAAGTAGCACTGACCACATCGCACAAGCAGATGCTCAACTAAATGCTGAGCAATAAAAGCTGCGTTGCAAATGCTGTGAACCCAAAGTTGGGCAGCTCAGTTGTTTTAAAATTCAGCAATGTTGCACCAAGGCTGGCTGGATGCCTTACTCTCTGGACAAGTTTGAATATCTTACATTTTCTCTGACAGGTCGTCGCATGCTTAGGTTCCTTTCTTTAAATTCAGATGTCTGATTCTTTGCCTTAGCATCTGTATATGCCTTACTCTCAAATATCCATAAACAACATGATCTCAAATTCAGGCTTATAATATTTACATGGACAAAAAAAAATAGTCATTGCAGACTTCAAGACTGAAATCCAAAAGTACTACTTATCAGAGATCAAATGGAGGATGATGAATCAAAGTCATTCGAGTACACATCAACATGGGTTGTTGCAGTTGTCTGCACTGTGATCATCCTCCTCTCCATCGTGGCTGAGCGTGGTCTACACAGCCTCGGAAAGGTTTGATATTTTCTGAAAATCTAAATACCAATTCACAGCACTTCCTACAAAAAGAAAAAAAAAAACAAGAACTTATTTTTATGATCTTTTTTCTTCTTCTCTGTTTTGCCAGTTATTACAGCGTCACAATCAGGATGCACTATTTCAAGCCTTGCAGAAACTCAAGGAAGGTCAAACTGCAACGCTATGTTGTTTTTCTCTACTCGAATTTGATAAAGAAAATTTGGTGACTTGATTTTTGTTTGTTTGTTTGTAGAGTTGATGATTTTGGGATTCATTTCACTTCTTCTAACTGTGACACAAAGAGTCATAAGTAAAATTTGTATCCCTGGTGACTATGTTACGCTTATGCTACCGTGTAAAGACCACACTGAAAATACCAGCAGTGAAACACCAGCTTCTCCGCATTCGAGGCGCCTTTTGGAATCCGAGTCAGCTGGATCCTCAGGACATTGTGCAGCTAAGGTAACGTGTTACTTGTACTAGCTTATGAGGTTTATGAGTATAGAGCTGAAATTTAAGAACTTTTTGTCGATCAGAATATGGTGCCAATGTTGTCAGTGGAAGCAGTACATCAACTGCATATCTTCATTTTTGTACTGGCAGTGGTCCATGTCATCTTCTGTGTCACTACGATGGTTCTAGGACGTGCAAGGGTAACTATCTACCTCCTTCCAACTCATTCATTTTCCGTTATCATAAAAATCAGTCTGAGTGATCTAAATTCTAACAATGTTTCAGATACAACAATGGAGGCACTGGGAGAACGCGATTAGAAGCTCAGACATCAGAAAACCTTCAGGTATTTGTTTTTACAAATAGTTTACAGTTCCGGACTCTTTTTGGTAAGAGTCAGATTATCAAATATAAGTATTTAAACACTTTTTTTTTTCTTAGATTCTCCAAAACACAACCATGTCCACACGCACCACCATTACGAGTTCTTCAAGGAACGTGCAGTTGGGTACTGGAGAAAGTACATTCTTTTCGGCTGGATGGTGATTAACAAATCCAAGAAGCTTGTAAAATTACTAGTTCAAGCTAGTTCAACCTTATTTTCATTTTTTGACTGCATTATCTCAGAGATCCTTCTTCAAGCAATTTTATGGCTCGGTAACTAAGGCAGACTACCTTGCACTGAGGCAAGGATTCATCATGGTTGGCATTTCCTAAATTTCCTTACCTGCAACTTTATTGTTCAACCTTACTTATACTGACAGACAAGTGCTTTTATCAAGGAACATTGTCCTTCGAATCCCAACTTCAACTTCCACACATACATGATGCGGACACTTTCTGTTGATTTCAAGAAGGTTGTAGGCATCAGGTAAGATTTATGATTCTCATTTTTCATTTCTAATGATCTTAAAATGTTATGTTGCAAAATTATAATCTAACCTGCTGTCTGCATTTTTCTTTGGACTGCCCAAGTTGGTATCTGTGGCTCTTTGTCATCCTATTTTTGCTGATGAACATTGAAGGTAAATATTTCCTCCCCGACTCGAGCATCATGCAACTACACTGCTTTTCTCATTTTGATACAATCACCTGGCGAAACCGCAGGCTGGCATTCGTACTTCTGGCTAGCTTTTTTGCCTCTTGGAGTAAGTGTACAAAAATGTATAGAACCGAATAATAATGTTCACCAGCGTTTCCCTGATGATTTCCAATTTACATCAAGAAAGTTTTTTTTTATTATTATTTTCTGAAAATGTTAGCTGCTGCTTCTGGTGGGCGCAAAGCTGGAACACATCATAACTCGCCTAGCTGTGGAGGTCAAGATAGAAGAAGGCATAATCCACGCTGTGGAACCTTCCGACACACATTTCTGGTTTGGAAAGCCTAAGCTGATGCTGTACTTGATCCACTTCATACTTTTCCAGAACTCTTTCGAAATAGCTTTCTTCTTCTGGATCCTGGTATTTCTCAAACATCCCTACACTGCCTCATTTTGCTTTTATTCGTAGCTGATTTTTTTTTTTAAAAAAAAATTCCGTGCTTTTTTTTTTTTGCAGGCACAGTTCGGGTTCGCCTCGTGCATAATGGAGAAGCTAGAATACATCATTCCACGTCTCGTTATCGGGTACAAGTTCCTGGAGATCTGTCCATAACTTCTTTCAACATTTTTACCATATTTTTTTCTCCTCTCTTTTTTTTTTGCAGTGTGGTTGTTCAAGTCCTCTGCAGCTACAGCACACTACCTCTGTATGCGCTGGTCACTCAGGTTCGACCGCATTTTGATCATTTCCTTTTTAATACTTTGGAGTTGTTGAAATCAAATCTGACTGGACCATTTTTGTGAAAGATGGGTAGCATGTTCAAACAAGGCATGTTTGATGAACATGTACAGGATATTCTAAAAAACTGGGCTGAAGGATCTAAATCAAAAAGCAGGTTTAGAAGCAAGACTAGCAGCATGTCTGCATTAGCCACAGCCGGAGAAACCTCTTGTCATTCAATTTGTTTGGAAGAAGAAGCTCAGACAATATCCAAGATTGAGCTTTGCTACTCCTCTCAGTCTCACCTGCCATCTCCGTGACACTATTAGTAACTTTGAAAATAAGAATTGAAGAAATTGAAGGATAATCTGCAAATGGAAAGGCACAGTATGTTACAATATATAGATAGATAGATACACGATGAAGTCTCGGCTTCAAATATTATTACACCATTGGGTAAAAATACTACATAAAAAACAAGAACTTTGCTCGTTTTGAAGCTGAAGTTTACCATGATTTTCAGTCGGTTGTCAAGGGATGGATGCAACACCTGAAACGGGCATTTCGCACTGTATTCATGATCTCTCTCTCAGCATGTTCAAGCATTCTAACAACCTCACTGAATGGTGGCCTGACGTCTGGGTTTGCATCCCAGCAACGAGTCATGATATCACTTAGGACAGGTAGGCAGTTGTTGGGGATGATTGGACGGACACCTTTGTTGACAACAGCAAATGCAGCTTGGACTGCTGTCATGTTTGGGAAAGGTAGAAGTCCAGTTATGAGTTCCCAAAGAACAATTCCAAAGCTGTAGACGTCGACTTTTTGATTGTATGGCCTGTGCTGAATCATCTCCCTGCATGGGATAAAATGAGCATACGAACATAAATAGTAAAGGAATCCTGAAAATAAAACAGAAAAAGAATAATAAATAAACTCAAAAGAACAGTTTAAGAAGTTAGGAAAGAATCCTTACGGAGCCATCCAGCGATAAGTCCCGGTCTCCGGGGTCATTCCTTCTGTCTGCACCTCGATCCTCGCAACTCCAAAATCCGCAATTTTAATCGATTTGTCGCCAAATATCAGTAAGTTGTCAGATTTCAAATCCCTGTGGATTGTGTTAAGTTCGTGCACATATTCCATCCCTCTCGCAACATCCAAGGCTTGTTTGATCGCCGTTCTCAAAGGCACAGCACGGTTGTGTCGGTTCATTAAGAATTGCCTTACAGAGCCTCCCTTTGCATATTCAGTGACTATACACCAAACCATTGGCTTGCGGCATGAGCCAATGAAACGAACTATGTTTGGGTGCCTCAGTGCTGCCAACATCTTAACTTCTTGCTGGAACTGCTGCTCCATCAATTGTGCCCTTTCTAGATTATTCTCGGGCCTCTCCAACAACTTAACAGCAACTTCCTCGCCATTATAAGTACCTCTGTACAATTTCCCAAAAGCTCCTTGCGCAAAAGCAGCGCCCATATTCAACTTTCTCAAATCGATAGTCCATTCTTCATAATTCTGAAGACTCTCTGTAGGGTAATTGTTATCCATCAGAGCTTGAACTAAAGCATCGTCGGTCAGCTCATGAGAAACTCGGCCACCTCGGTGATTAACACTCTGTGCAACAGTATAGTTGTCAGTAGCATGTCTCCGGAGTCCTTGATGATTCAATATTCGAGTGTTTGAATCACTCGACCCAATACTACTATTATCCACGGACATGGCGACTGATCCCCCTCCATCGCTTGTCTGCATACTGTCGATAGACATGTTGGTGCCCTCATCCAGCTTGCGGTAAAATCCTTGAGACAGCTCAAAAACGTTTCTTTCAGGGTTGTTAAGGTTTATATTTCCGTGGAAGCCAGCTGCACCTTCCAACATAGTTTCAGCAGTGTTTAACAAAACAAAAAAACTCCCGAACTCTAATATTTGCTCTCTATTACCCAAGCATCACAATTCCAATTTGTGCTCGCCGAAGAAACAACCTGCGCAACAGTCGCAATAACCAGTGAGAACGGTACTTCATAGACCGAACAATCGCAAGAGATAAACCAAATCAAGGACCAACTCAACTGATTCTACTATACTACCCTCTAAAAGCCTAACAAAACATAAAAACGTAATCCATCAGTCAACGGAAAAACATAAAACAACACTCGACATCATAACCCCAGAGGTCTAGACTAAACAACAAACTAACTACTATCTATTGATTCCCAAAATTACAATTCATAGCAGCCTAACATTTCCATAAAATGATGAGGCTTATATGAAACCATTACAACTCTTCGCCTTTTCTCTCAACTTCCGTTTCCGCAAATTAGTTAAAAACACTTCATAGACTTTAGATATCGAACTTACCAAATTTTGTTTCCAAATCAGTTTCTAAGCACTACAAAACACAAAAACCAGTTAAGTTCATCATCAACAGCATAACAAAAAAAAGTCACATGATCATCAAAAATCAAACAACACAATCAAACCTTAAAACAAAAGCAATCTCATTTCCCCAAAATCCATACCCTAACCACACCTCGAAAACAAAAATCCACTTCCGCCACGCCATCACCGACACCCCAGCTCGATTATCCTCACACACACCAATCCAACTAACTCATCTATCCCAAACCACAAAACCCTAATCTCAATCCAAATATATAAAAATCCAAACTTTAACACACAATCACCACAATGAGTCCGATTACTCAAAATATTGGCAGCGGACAAAAGCGAAACGCACCTCAGAATTAGATAACAAGGAGCTGGTAGCTCTGATTAGGGTCGAGAGGACGGAGGCGATCGGCGGAAAGAGAGAGGAGAAGAGTAAAGCTAATGGCGTTGGTGAAAGAGAGTGTTGTGGTCAAAAAGAAGACTCGGAAGAAGACTAATGACAGAGAGAGGAACGAGTCTAGAGAGAGAAAAAGGAAAATAGCTTTAAAAAATCATTTGAGTGCGATTCGTGCGTAGTCAAATCCCGACGAGTAAAGCAAGATCCTCCTAATCGGGTGTTCGATTGTTCTATTTGCGACTCCAATTTCGGATTTGAGTGCGATTCGTGCGGGAGGAGAGAAAAGCGTTGTAGATCTGAGTTGGGCGAAGCTTCAGATCCGTGCTGCTGCTTGGTTGGAGCGTCGTTGGAACAGATCCGGGCTGCTGCTGTTGGTCGGGGCGTCGTTGAAGCGTCGGTGCAGCGCCGGTGGAGCGGTGTTGGAGCGTTGTTTAACCAGTTCCGACCAGTTGCGTCGGTGGAGCGGTGGAGCGTTGTGCGGTGGAGCATTTCTTTCTCTCTTTTTCAAGCAATCAGCTTGTTCCTAAGAAGCACACTTTCTGACATGTTCAATGGAGGTATAATTTGGAAGCGGAGGCAGATTGGTTGATGCTTGAGGAACGGAGAATGTGTGGCTGCTGCCGAGTTTTGGCTTGTTTGAATTTGGAGCGATTTCGGGGTTGAGTGGGTTTAGTTCCTGAATGGGGGATCCGCAAGGGACCGTGTCAGTTATTGGGGTTCAGGATTGGAGTTGTCCGTTTTCTTTTTGTCCTTCAAATGGCGTGAATTTGAGGAGCTCTAGTGCTTTGCGAAATCACATTTTGAATCACTTACGTCGTTCACTAAGTGAGTGCTTGTCGGGAAGAGGGTTGCAGGAGTTAGTTCGCCATCTCCGTGAACAGGGAAGATGGTTTTGTGGTCGGTGCTGCAAAACTTATCTGATAGGGTCTCGGTGCCGTAGTAGCAACTGTCGGGCTATCGTGGTGGCTTCTGAGGGGGTGCCAATTTTCATGCCAGCAGGGATGGAGGTGCCAGTTTTGAGAGAGGAGTCATTGGTTCGCCAGGGTCTTACAGGGCGGGAAGATGGGAACGACATCTTTAAACCCTTCAGTGAGGATTCAGGGGTTTTCATGAAGTTAAGGTGTTTAGCGATTCCGACCATGAGCTTCATTCCCAAATCTTGTAGGAGGAGGGTAGCTAAGAGTTATGTTGATACTATCAGAGCAGTTAATGAGGTCCCGACTGATCTTAACCGATGGGCAATAATGCAAATCTTCGTGGTGACCGTTCTTAGGTCAGTAGGCAAAGAAGAGAGGGGTGGCGTCTCCTTATCTATGGTAGTGGCCCAGCGGTTAGCTGTTTGGCAGGAAGGACGGGGAAGTCAGCGTTGCCTTTGGCAGGATGTGATGGGTATTCAGACTTTTAGAGGACCTGCATCAGTTTTGTCGATGGAGGACCAAAGGAAGGTTAACGTGAAGCGATGTGAGAAGTTTGCAACGCTTGGTCGACTTGGGGATGCCGCTAATGCTTTAGTCAGTGGAGGAGTTTTGTCGCGTTCCCAAGAGTTGGTGGATGAGCTCGCTCGTTTGCACCCGCATGCTCCTCTTCCGACAGTTCCCTCGGGGCATCCTCCGGCTTCATTAGTGCCTTTGTGGGAGGATGTGTGGCGTGCGCTGCAATCATTTCCAAGTGGGTCTGCAGGGGGACGGGATGGACTTAGACCGCAACTATTATTGGATATGCTTCAAGGTGTTGCTAATAGGGAGGAGGAAGTTTTTGTGCAGTCAGTTCTCACGGCACATGTCAGGCTTTTGTTGAATGGGGAGGCGCCCTCTTCTTTGGCGCCGTTGCTCATGAGTGCGCCTATTACTCCTCTGTCGAAGTCGGGAGGTGGTGTTAGACCGGTTGCAGTAGGAGAGGTTTGGCATCGTCTGACGTCAAAGGTGGCTTTGAGGGCAGTTAGCGCTTCAGCTAAAACTTTTTTACTGCCTTTTCAGTTTGGTGTTGGGGTTAAAGGAGGAGTTGAAGCTATTACTCATTCTTTGAATCATTTGGTAGCGAAGCTTTCTGAGGACGAGGAGATCGGGGTTCTGAAAGTGGACCTTTCTAACGCCTTCAATTTAGTCAGCAGGACAGCTTTTATTGAAGGAGTTCGTCAATATTTTCCATCTCTGAGCTCTTGGGTAGAGTATTGCTATGGGTGTGAGGCGATGCTTTTTATTGGGGAGTCGGTTATCCACAGTTCTTGTGGGGTACAACAAGGTGATCCATTGGGTCCTTTACTATTTGCCATTGCTTTGCAGCCTCTTATTCGGCGAATTGCGGAGTGTTGTCCTCGTTTATTGCTTAACACTTGGTACTTGGACGACGGTGTGCTGATGGGGCGTCAAAGTGAACTGTTGGCATCTTTCGAGGTCATTCGACAGATGAGTCCACATCTTGGTTTAGTTGTGAACCTTGAAAAATCCATTTGGTGGTGGCCTCGTGGTGGTACAAACCGTCCTCAGGACTTGCCTGTTGAGATGGTAGTGTCGGGTTCTTCGGCCTTATCTGTTTTGGGTAGCCCTATCTCAGTTGACGGAAGGGGTGCTGATGAGATGGTTGGGCAGCGGGTTAAGGGTATTCAGGACATTCTATCAGAGATGTCTAAATTGGACAACCCACAGTTAGAGCTTTTACTTTTACGAGCTTGTGTTGGGATGCCGAAGATGATGTACAACTTGAGGAGCGCACCGCCTAGTTGGATTGAGGGATCCATTCGGTCTTTCGATAGTGCAGTGCATCAAAGTTTGGTGCATATTTTTAACTCTGGTTTCACGGGGGATCAGAGGAGATTGGTGGGGTTGCCACTCAAATTTGGGGGATTAGGCATTCCGATTGGGAGCGAGATGGCTATCTCGGCATCTTTGGCTTCTTTGGTGCAAGCTGGGTGTTTGTGGGAAATGCTTACGAAGGATTCTTTGGTTTCCTCGAGGTGCGAGCTCTTACTTGGTGAATGGAACTCGAGGTTTAGTCCTACTTCGCCAGTTAGATTGGAGGATTTAAGGACAAAGGCTAAGCCACAACAATGGCTATCTGGTTTGGCTTCAGAAGTCATCAGGGAAGAGATTAAGAGTCGGGGAGGGGTGCGGGTTAGCATTCTAGTGAATGCTGTTTCTGCTTCTGGGAGTGGTATTTGGACCACAGCGATACCTACGCCTTTTTCTGGGCTTCACATGAACCCGGCGGCGTATCGTTTGGCTCTAAAATACCGTACCGGGCACAACGTATTTGCGGTTTCTCGTGCGTGTACGGCTTGTAGGGGATTGCAAACTTCGGACGCAGCTGGCGATCACGACTCACATTGTCCAGGTTGGGGGAGGAGGATACGGAGACATAACGTGGTTAGAGACGTGTTGTTTTCCTTTCTTAGGGAGGCCAACATGGGGCCTAGGTTAGAGGTGGCGGGCTTTCTCGATAACGGAGAGAAACCTGCAGATATTTTAGTGCCGGCTTGGGACAACGGTAGGGATTTGTGCATTGATGTTTCCATTGTGTCTCCTTTTGTCGGGGGAAGTGCGGTGTTAGGGTCTGGAGAGGCTGCAAGGAGAGCCGAAGATAGGAAGATTTCTAAGTATGAGGCTGGTTGTTCGGCTAATGGTCTGATTTTTGAGCATTTTATTTTGGAGTCTTTGGGCGGCTTTGGAGAGAGAGCGGACCAGCTTTTAAGGATATTAGCGGCGAGATGGGCTGAAGCCAAGGGAATGGAACCCCCGACAGCTCTATCGATATTAAGACAAAAATTATCTTTTGTCACGCAGAAAGCGTTGGCAGATGATTTTTTGCTGCGCAATGGCTAAATGTTCATTTTTATTTCATTTGTAATTGTAACCCCGAGTTATAAGAATGAATCATCTTTTGAAATTTTACATTTTAAAAAAGTTTTTTGATTTTAAAAAATAAAATAGTTTTTTATAGATTTTAAAAAAATTAAGATTTAATAAATTTTAAATTATTTAAATTTAATATCAGTTCTTTCTTATATGCAATAATGATGATTTAAAAAAAATGATATATTATAATATTTTTTGTGTGCAAAATGATATAACACAGTGGTGATTTGTGCAATTTACTCTTAATTACATGAACACTTAATTTATAACAATTAAAAATGAACCTGATAATATGGGCCGGAGTAATAAGTTTTGAAGTGTATTCCTTATTGTGGATTTGTGATAATAACAAATAACTAAGAGTTCGTCAAATTAAATATGATAAGAATCATTTTCGAACAATGAGAAACAGAATTTCTGAAACCTTGATGTACCCTGAAAAAACATCCCTTTTCCGATAGATTGTACATGATCCTTCAAGAACTACAGATGGTAACTGTTTAACCATCTCCATTTTTTACCATCTTTTCATGCCACTCAGAGAACCCGTTCTCCAAGACGTCTTTCATCCAAGCATGCCTGCATCTCTCTTTTGCTTCGGAGAGAGATAGCCATATCCTAGACCTCACGTTCTGCTCTGGCCATGAATCGAGCTCTTCTGTCACTAACAAGGCAAATATCGCCGCTTTACACGAGCCTTCTGGACTGAACTCGTCTTGTTGAGTCTTGTTTTTGAAGTAGTAGTAGCCTAGCAAATCCTGTAATAACAGCCATATGATTTACATGAAGACCACACACTTCCGGTTTAACCGTGGAGTGTATGATTAAGAAAGGAGTTTATGGAAGTTGTTACCATTAGTTCTCCACGCACACCGGCCTCTTCCACTGCTTCCCTTTTAGCAGCCTCTTCAACAGTTTCATCGTTTTCCCATCCTCCCTAGAAAACGTAGATTGTGTAGCTTAAATGGTATAAAAGTCAAAATAAGGGTGAATTCAAAAGCAATAGCAAAATACCGAATCAGATCCGCACTCTAGTACCTTCGGAAATAAAAGACCAGGACCACTAGGTGAGCTGATCATGAGCACCTCTACAGTTTTCTCATGACTCCCACCATCAGTTTCACTACATTCCCTATATCTGTACGGAACACACCTGAACAAAAGAGTGACAAACCATATGTATCATTTTCAGATTATTTAGAAAAAGGTCTAGTAAAAGAAACTTCAAACTACTTTATCCAAATCCATTAACTAGCTGCAGAAACAGACGATGCCACTTTCCATAATCAGAGAGCACCCTCAAAAGAAAAAAGTCGCCAAGCACATAAATTTTCGATGATTTAAAGAATTCTTAGTTTCAAAAGATTAAAACTCCAATATTCAAACTCGCCGGGTTGAAAGCTTGAAATATCCACCATCTCATACCTATTAACTTACAACTAAGAAATCGAACACTTAAAGTCACGGAAGTTTCAAATATACTCATATTACACCAACTTGTCTCAAGATAACCCACCTATTACAATAAGAACCCTAAAGTACACACACATTTGCAAATGCCAAACCCTAATCATCACTCTGAAAATGACAAGACAAAAAACATGTCACGTAAGAAAACGACACAAGAACATAAATCCATAAAAAAAAATCATAATCAGAATCAAAATGGAAACGTTCGAAAAATAATTACCCAGCGACAAGTCGATATCCGTCTTCGTACAGCTGCTGATGCCGACCTGTACGGGCCACCAAATCCGACATCCCCTAATGAATCACAAAAAAATCAATCAATTGGTATTTACAGAATCAATGATTACAAGCCGTCGATCGACAATAGGCTATAGCGCGGAGACGAATCGGGCATTGGGGCGGTGCGATCGGAAGGTTAATGTACATGGGTGGAATTTGGTTGGTGGAGCGTTTTGGATTCTTAGGGTTAGAGATGAAAGCGATAGAGTGGATTCGGGGATCTTTCTTCTTCTTCTTCTCATCGAACGGTGTGGATTGGTCAACGTGTATTTATCAGTCAACGACATTTTGGGAATATTCTTCACCCATCGTGTCTATTGTCTCCCAACTGCGTCGTTTGTTGCCAGCTTTCCTGTTCGTTACTACTGGCAGAACTATTCGTAAGAAACTGGTGGGCATCGATTGGGAAGATAACTGGACAACGCTGACATCAGATGGTGGCCCAGCTGCCCAATTCGAGCACACTATTCTGATTGCAAGAACTGGTGCAAAAATACTAACCACATACTAAAGCTTTGGTTGCGAGGAAAAAGTGAGGAAAAGAAAATTTTAAAAAAAATTCGATTTTCTCATAAGAAAGTTGTAAGGAAAACTTGATCTCAATTTGCCTATTTTTTGCATTTTTTTCCCTTACAAACAAACACATAATTTCATTTTCACTCAAAAATTTCTTTTTCCTTTTCCTCGCAACCAAACGGAGCTAAGAGTTTCCAAAATGATTCCATGTAGCAGCCGCTTCTTCAGTTCCATCTGAGCTCTACAGCTCCATGGTTCGAGATCAAAGTGATATTCGTTTGACAGGTAGATGGTAGATGTTAACGGTTGCCAGGGTTCATTGTTTCTCTATCGGAGAGTAACATCTATTGAAGCACAAGCACATACAAGCAGTTCAGTTGTATGATCTGACTGGATGAAGAATTCCATTCTTTATGGTGTATATACATCTTTGTAACTGATATATACAACATTGTTAGTTATACGTACCTGTGTTTCGATTAATAGATGCGTGAAATAAATGTAACCAAATGTAATATGGAGATCGATAAACAACAGTACAAGTAGAAGCCCTGCAGCATATGTAGATTTCTGAAGTTCAAGAATCATGATATAGGACGCTTTAAAAACCAGCCCATCCAGCAGGCTGAGTACTTGGCTTGCTCTCGGCAGTTCTCAGTTCAACGAACAGCTGATTTGTGACTCCTGCACCAATTGACGTTGGCCTCTGCGTCTGACTGGTTGAAGTAGGTACAGCAGCAAAGCTATCCATCTCAATTCCCCACGCACTAGTTTCATATATTGTTTTAGTTTGGTGACCGTTTCTTGTCCTGACAGACTTAACAGCATTGTCGTTGGCTATAGGTTGAGCAGGTTCCGAAGCCTCTGGGAAAGCCAGCCATGACTTGAGTTCGGGACCAGTAGAAGTGGTGTGGAAAGTTCGCTTGGAGTTCCCATATGGTACCTTCAACCTTTTCCTTCAGAATTAAAGAAACCAAAATGAGGTGGCAAAAAGGAAATCTTGCAAAAGGTCTAACAGAACGAGAAATCAAGGTTACATGAATAACAGAGGGTTGAGTGACACTCACCTTCACGTTATAATTCCTGGAAGCATCATTGATGGTTGAAGGAGTTACTGCAACTAAAGTTTGCTTTAGTTCCTGTAATTCTTGCCTCTGTGATCGGCAAATCGCTGTAAGCTTCTCGTAATTTTGAAGTGATTTCAGCTTTTTCAAGATCACTCTGCTTTAATTGCTCTTTCAGCTTCTCTATTTCAGCCTCTAATAACCTTACTTTATCATGAACGTTACTGTTTCCTGAACTTAGCTTTGCTGTATCAAACTCGGCAACGAAAGTGTTGAATGCGTCATTTTTAAATACACTTGAGTTTTCTGATTGTGATGATGCTCCTGCCCTTGAAGTCCCATGCTTAAGGTCATCTTCAAAGAACTTCATTTCGAAGTCTCTTGAACTTCTGCCATGGAATTTATCATTTGAATTTCTTTCACTAAATTTAGTGGATGAAGGACCAGTCGGTTCATCAAATCTTGGTGCGGTGGGGTTTTCTGTAACGACAGTTTCTTTGGCATGTTGTGTAGACCAAAATGCTCCAACAGATCCTCCAGTTACTCCTCACTTGGAAGTAGCAACATCTGGCGATACGTTTGCATGTGTTTCCCTAGACTTGGGTGATGGTGGTGGACTTCCGCGGGGCATTTGAGATGACCTGTTTTCTGGTTTTGAAAGACCTAGCATATACATAGAGCACTCAGTAGAGGAATTAGGACAATGCTGCAAACTACTTTTACCACAACATTCCATTGTGTATGATAACTATGATTTCATGGCACTTAATTTGATTCTAAAAATAATATGCAATTACCGTCAGTACCTTCATGCGTTTCCGCGACAGATTGTTGCAACTCAGGTGGCCTATCTGGTAATGACTTCTGTGATCCGACAGGCAAAAGATCATTGACACGGAACCATACCTGTAAAGGAGAATGTTTAGAATAATGTGTATTATAAGATTTACAACTACAATGTCGTGGCTGTGACCATCTAGTATCTATACTAACCTAAGTTCATGGAGATGTAAGGCCAATCGACCAAAGTGCTTGCCTGCGTAATGTCTGGTCTTGCATCAGGATATGCTTGAAGCATATCTTTGATCAAATCCGTAACAGGAGAGCTATAATTAGGAACTTCGGGAATGCGATAATTGCCATTCAAAACCTGCAGCTTTGATTCGCCATCGAATGCAGATTTGAAGTAGCATATCCGATACAGAAGGCACCCAAGAGCCTAAAAGAGAGAAACTCAAATGTTATCAAACAAGCTCAGCAACAATGAAAACATTGAGCCTTGATTGAATAATGATGTTCTACGTAAAAGCCCATTGATTATAAAGAAGAAATTATTGACATACCCAAATGTCTACTGTCTCACTAATGACCTCTCTTCTGAACAGATCCCACATCTGTGAGTCATAAAAAACACGTAGCCAGAGCCAGTCAAGATTATGAGCTGTTACCATCAAAGAGAACAATGGGAGAGGGTCAAGGGCATGTGCATCAGGAGTAACACTAAACCTCAGGAGCTCTGTACGCGCAGGGGTTGTGTACTTCCTGATATTATATTCTTCTATACCCATCTCTTCTGGTTTTTCAAAGCGCTTCTGATTAGTTGAGGTGCTGCCAAAATCACAAAGCTTCCACATCTTGTCTGACCCTAATAAGAGATTCTCCGCTTTCAAGTCCCTGGCAATCAATCACCCAGATCAGTGTGATTGACAGAGAAATAGTTTTCTGGTCTACATTCAGCCAATAGCAAGTAAGATAAATAGTTTTCTGGTCTACATTCAGCCAATAGCTATTAAGATAATCACCTACATCTCTATCGTAACAAAAGGGTTGGCAATAGCCATATGTATTTTTAGTTACTGTCACTAAAATTCCCCAACGATCTACCCATCATAAACTGATATAAGATAGTCTCATACAAGATGCCAAAACTGAAAAATGATTTCTTGAGCTGAAGACCGATAGCATCTTAGAATGATGAGCCAATAGAAGAATCTAATTAATGTTACTGAAAATGCAACTTGCTGAGCAACATAACTGAGCATTGGTACTAGGAAAAGTTGAAGAGATGTACCGATGTGCAATTGGAGGGGACTGGCAATGCATCGCGAACACAGCATTACAAACATCCCTGAATATAGTGAGAACTTGCTTCTCCTCAAAATATCCTGCTCCCTTGCTCTCCAATACACTAACTAACGACTTCTCACAATATTCCATTACAACAATAGCTTCTTTTGTGCGCCGCATGTCCATGATGTTATGACCATAAATAGTAACGACATTTGGATGCCCTTTAAGTGACTTCATGACCCGAATCTCCTTCATTACCACATCTAGGGATTCTAAATCATTGCATATCATGTGTTTCAAAGCATACTGCTTAGAGGCATTGATGAGGTCCCGTGCCAAGTAAACACATGAAAACCCTCCTTCCGCAATGACATTACGAACAAATAGCTTCAAATTCCCAACATCAATAGAACGGCCTTCAAGTCCTGTTTGTTCCTTAGCTCCAAATGGCTTGAATTTCCACATAATAAGTCGACCCTACAGAATCCCAACAGAACGCACAAAACAATACAATTAGATCAACTGATATAAACAATACAATTTTGCAACTAAACTTACATACACCAAAAGTGCAGGAAGCCGCGAACACTACACCACCGCAAGCACCTTTGAAGCAAAGAAATAAAAATGCAATAACAAGATTAAAAAGCAATTAAATTAAAGAGAAAGTAAACATAAAAAAGTGGAAGGAACCTCAGTGAGATAAATGGTGTACACAGCATGAGCTGTGTTTCTATAGGTCGGAATATGAGTTGCCCGCCCATCATTTACTGATCATAAATTGTAAAAATCAAATTTTTATATAAAAAAAGAGAGAGAGAAATCTGATAGGTACCTTGGAATCGAGTGAGAACAACGTCAACAGGATGCCTCAACGCGACAGAGCGAATCACGATAGCGCTCCGGCAGTGGCGTTCTCCCATTGCCACTTACGGTACGGCATCAACCAAATGGACGAAGATACCAATGATGATGATGAGGAAAGTTCCGGTGGAGGAATTTATGAGATTGAGCGGCGGCGATCGGCGGTGCGGAGATAGGTAACCTCCGCGAAGGCTTTGATGAACGAAGGAGGATAGGGGCATTTTCGTCAGAGTTGAGATTGTATTTTTAAGCTTTTTATTGGGCTGTTGCAAAGAGGGTTTATCAATAGGCCAGGCCCAAACCCAAAGAAGCCAGCCAATCAGCAAATGAAGATAACAACAAATCCCAACTAGGGTTTCTGACCTCTCAGCCATCATCTCCGACCACCTCGTATCTCATCTTTTCACAGCAGCTCAGCTCAACTGCAACCGTCAATGGCGCCCAAGACAGTAACACGACCAAGCCGTAATCCGGATATCATTAGGGGGATAGGGAAATACTCCAGATCGCAAATGTACCACAAAAGAGGTCTTTGGGCTATCAAAGCTAAAAACGGCGGCGTTTTCCCTCGTCACGATCCTAAACCTAAGGCTGCTGAAGAAGGTGGAAATGCTGTTGCTAAGTATTACCCTGCTGAGGATGTTAAGAAGCCTCTTGTTAATAAGAGGAAGCAGAAGCCTACTAAGCTTAGGTCTGTGTTTCAGTCCTTGGTTGATGTTTGATTTTGTTCAAGATTTGAACTTTGATTGTGTTTGATGAATTTGATGGGTTGTGCATATGAGTTTCTCAATTGGGTTTGAGAGATTTGTAGTTTTGAAGGCTTTTTTGGTACCTATGTTTTTGGATTGTGCCTCAAAGATTCAGTAATTTATAGGTTCTACACATGAGTTACTTAACTGCGTCCGAGAGATTTGTAGCTTGGAAGTTTATTTGTTAGTTATGTTTCTGGATTGTGTGTTATAGATTCAGATTGATTGTAGTTTGTAAAGGCTTAAAGTCTGTGCATTGTTTTTCAGTGCTCGCTGCAGGAAGTTTTGGAACTGTAGTTTATTGGCTATTATTTGATGCATGTTTTGGTTTTGCAGAGAGAGTATCACCCCTGGGACCGTGCTCATCATTTTGGCTGGAAGGTTCAAGGGAAAGAGGGTTGTCTTTTTGAAGCAACTCACTTCTGGATTGCTCTTGGTTACTGGTTAGTACTTGCTGAATGCTTTTTATTGTTTGGTTGAATGTGCTTTTGCAACTGCATTGTGATACACATTGCAGGTTGGTATATTTCAACCTTCATCCTTTTGTGTGTTCTGTTATGCCTTTTCAGTTGAGAATTATATAGGGCTGGTTTGTTATAATATTGCCAATTTAGAATGCAAACATTCACTGAAATTTCTGCATATTGTTTCTGTTTTCCTATGCCCTTTCCTGGTTTTTGTAGCGACCAATCATATGTGAATGACAACTAATCCTTTGGAATGCCTTTTAATCTACAGGCCCATTTAAGGTCAATGGTGTTCCACTACGCCGTGTGAACCAATCATATGTGATTGCCACCTCCACCAAGGTTGATGTATCTGGTGCAGATGTTTCGAAGCTTGACGACAAATTCTTCTCCAAGGCTGTTGAAAAGAAGAAAAAGAAGGGCGAGGGAGAGTTTTTCGAAGCTGAAAAGGAGGTAAACAAAAACATCATACTACCTCTTGCATCCATTTTCTCACATTCTAAAAATTTAAATTAGATCACAAAAAACCTTAAACCTTTTCTCATCATAATCAGGAAAAGAATTCTCTTCCTCAAGAGAAAAAGGATGAGCAGAAGAACGTCGATGGTCCGTTGGTTAAAGCCATTGAAGCAGTACCAGAACTGAAGACATATTTGTCTGCTAGGTTTTCTTTGAAGGCGGGCATGAAGCCGCATGAGCTTGTGTTTTAGATTCTCTTCTTGCAAGTTGTACCCTCTATCCATGTTGCAAACATCTTGTCTGGTTTTTGCGCTTTTGTTTCGACACTACGAAATATTATTTTATTTAAGAATTTTGCTGAACTTACTATTCCTTATTCACTTATACCATCTTCTGTTATTAAATGCCACATTCTTTCGATCAGATGGAACTTTATCAAACTTTTACAGCCTCTTTGGATCATGGAAAGGTAATGGAAAGAAAATGAAAAGTCCAAACGGATAATAAATTTACTTTGGTTGAAATGTATAGAAGGTTATTTGAAAAGTTTTTTACTTTTTCTTGAGCAATCAAATACCACAATAGTTTTTTACGTCAGGGAGTGGTATTTAGACCACAGCGATACCTACGCCTTTTTCTGGGCTTCATATGAACCCGACGGCGTATCGTTTGGCTCTAAAATACCGTACCGGACATAATGTATTTGCATTTTCTTAGGCATGTACGACATGTATGAGGTTGCAGACTTCGGACGCGTCTGGTGATCACGACTCTCATTGTCCGGGTTGGGGAAGGAGGATTAGGAGGCACAACGCGGTGAGAGATGTGTTGTTTACTTTTCTTTGGGAGGCCAACATGGGGCCTAGGTTAAAGGTGGCTGGCCTTCTCGATAACGGGGAGAAACCCGCAGACATTTTAGTGCCTGCTTGGGATAACAGGATGGACTTATGCGTGGATGTTTCTATTGTGTCTCCTTTTGTTTGGGGGTGCTACATTAGAGTCTGGAGGGGCAGCAAGAAGAGCAGAAGACAAGAAGATTTCAAAGTACGAGGCTGCCTGTTCGGCTAATGGGCTTATTTTTGAGCCTTTTATCATTGAATCTTTGGGTGATTTTGGGGGAAGAGTGGATCGACTTTTAAGGTCAATAGCAGCGAGGTGGGCTGAAGCCAAGGGAATGGAACCCCCTGCAGCTTTCTCTATCTTAAGACAGAAATTATCATTTGTCTCACAGAAAGTGTTAACATATGGTTATTTGCTATGCAATGGCTAAATGTTCTAATTCATTTTCATTTGTAACTGTTTCTTTGAGTTATAAGAAATGGATAGAGACCATGTAAAAATGTCTAAATATAAAAAGTATAAAGAGATCATAACCATAGATGAACCTTCTAATCAATGGCTGAGATTATCCAATTAATATCCATTTAATTATAATAAAAATGATTATTCAATGTTTGAGG
>JAWWMW010000407.1:10729-41807 GCA_035048345.1 Echeveria elegans
TGTTCTCTTGTTTGCTTTTTGTTAGGGTACTGTAGGAGTTTCAGGAATACATTAAATAGCCACATAAGCTGCTGACGGTTATCCAAATATATCCATTGCCATAGACAGAGGACGGACACATTAAACCTCCGAGGACGAGGAATTCATTAACATTTCAAAAGCTGGGAATTCTCAGCAAAGGTAAATAAAATCAGATGGGTGGGTAAGTTTTGATTGGAAAGAACTACAACTTACAAGATTTCCTGTAGGTGTTCTGATTGCTAATTAGCAGAGGGGTCTCCAGTGACCCATAGGCCATAGCCATTGAACATCCAATTGGGGTTTACATCCTGTAAATGCTCACTTCTATCTCAGTTGCCAGAATTTCAGGATTTGAAGTCCTTTAGCAGTATATCAACCGTGGAAGTCATATATCCCTGTGACGTGTCTGACGAAGAAAAACGAGAAGAAATTTACATAATGAGAAATTTACATAAGTTGTGAGGATATGTGTAACCGAAGCTTACGCTGTTTCCAAAACAAAAGCTCATGGCAAGTGTAATGACACGACCGAAGGAACCGATCCGAATCGTTATAAGTCTAGCTGTCTCAGCGTCGCATGAGACCAATATCCCTATTTCAGCACAACCTAAGATCTTTCTACGAAAAATCATCGTATATTGGTAACTATGGACTGATAGCTCTACTTAGAAGTAATAAAATGGAGGGATTGGTGGATTTTAAAACGGATTGGATTTTAAATGTTTTAGACCATTTAATCCATTTAGTGTAAATGAATTAAATGAATTGGATTTTAAATGGTCTACACCATTTAATCCATATAGTCAGGTCAACGGTCAGTCAATACCGGTCAACGCCATAATACCGGTCAAGATCATTCAACTGGTTGAATCAAACTCACTAAATTGCTAGTGGATTGTAAATTGATTATTTAGTAAAGTTATTTTTAAATGGATTGTAAATGGATTTTTCAATGGACCATTTAAATAAATGGTCCAATTTGACACCTCTGGCTCTACTTATATTACTAGCTGATACCGCTCCTGTATTCGATGTGAACTCGAACGTCCTCGTTTGGCATATGCCAGGATCCTCTCCTCCTTTCGATGATCTCTTTCATCTACTGCGGAGAACCTGGGATACAGGAGCTGTATCAGCTAGTCATATAAGTAGAGCGGAAGCTATCTCAACCTCAGTATGAATTTTATTTTGTAGAAAATGGTCTCTTTTGCATACAGAATATCTCAGAAATTCCATAAATGATTGCAATGCAGTGACTCTTTTTCGACAATTTCTCCCATAGTTCTCCTATAGTTCCTGCTAAGTACATAGAGAGACTCGGTGAATTGTTTTCTGACTCGATTTAGGCGCCCTGTTCAAAATCCTTGTCTAGAACTTACAAAATAAAATCCTTCTTAACCGAAGGAAAACGTCTCACTCACTGAATATCGCTGTGTAACTGGTTTAGTTTCCAAAAACTCCCTTCACAATTTGTTTCTTTTTTTTCCTGCTTTTTGTCGCTCCTTTGCGTTTCTTGCAAAAGAGAGGCATTTTGGGAAATCGTGTATATAGAAAAAACTCATTACTAAATGTATATTTTGAGCCTGTGTATGAAGTTGATCAGACATGGAGTATCCGATGAGCTGCTGGAGAATCTGAAGGCTCAGATTAGGAAAATTTTCAAACTTTCTGTCGAGGAGAAGCAGAAGTTTGAGCAGCTTTTGGATGATCCAGAGGGTTACGGACAGAACTTTGTCAAGTCAGAGGAGCAAAACCTCGACTGGGGCGATATGCTCTACATGGTTGCTCTTATTGACAGCCTTAGAAAACCTCAAGACTGGGGCGATATGCTCTACATGATGAGCTGAAGAGATTCAGATCCTGAGAAGTATTGACGCAGAGGCAGAGAACACGTGCACAGAAGAGTTCAGACTGGGTCTGGATTGGTGGACATCAAGAGTGGATCTTGTATCAGGAACCTGAGGTTGTTTCTGATCTATTCACTAGAAATACTTAGCTCGAACATTACCTGAGGTTGTAAGTGTTGTGTAAGTGATTTTCTATTAGTTCGCTCTATGTAAGGAGACCTCATTTGCAGGAGCTGAAATTTTAATCCTTTTGCTTGGACCCATTGGTTATTTGTCATCGACTCTTCTAGCATAGTGAATGACATATGTCGTGGAACTGGCGAACTGTGTCTTGGCAGCAAACCTGCTGACATCCCTCTAATGTTGCATTTTTCTGAAGAAACGTTTTTTATGAGCTGATTAGGACGGAAAGCAGAGATATAGGTGTCACCTACCGTTAGTGATTTCTTTTCAATGTCACTTGCGCGTTCTTCATTGCAAAATAAAGGCTGCTGCATTGTTTTATTAATCAGCGGCACACAACATACTACCAAATGTTTTATAAAAAGTTGGAAAAGAAAAGGAAACCTCATCGAATATTGATATCTTCGGAGGCGGTGTAACATCCTTGCATTTTGTGTTTCGGATCTTCACTTTACCAAATCCACCATTTCTCAGCTCAACCACTTCATGTCCATTTACATATTCATCGCGTATGACTTTAAGTCCTGGCCATCTTCGAAAATTTGTGTACCTGTCCTGTAAATTTATAGAAGCTGATAAAATAAATTTTGAATCAATATTACATAAAACCAATAGCCATAATCATCTATATATATAAATGAACTAGTTTGAAACCCGTCGTTCCGACGGAATGTGACGGCCAAAGACATTGGTGGTAGTAATATTGAGCAGAGGCAACAATCGACAGCTACAGTTGACAGGGAAGGTGACGACTCCATAAAGGTTTTACTGTACACCACAGCGAGTAAAACTAATGTAGCAGTTTAAAAATTTTAAAAGCTAACAACATAGGAGCACTATTAGAAAGAAAATGAGTGAGAGAGCAATGAACTTAGAACATAACGTTACAGGAGAAATAGATACCCCTAAAAACATCGTGGGGAGAATGAGCATAAAAACATAGAAGGTAAGAGAAACTTTACAAAAGCTCAAAGCATCCCAACAGGAATAACTCAGCACATCATCACATCATTACCTAAAGCAGTAAATCTTAATAAATATGTTATTAAGCCTAAATCGAAGGGACACAGTTTTTGTGTGTGTGCAGGGAACCAAGCATTTTCTATAGACGTCTCGTCAATAGCTGGACAGAGTAGTATCCCTGGCAAAGCAGCAAAGCAAAATTTAAGTAAGTGAATATAAAAGATCAAGTGAAAACGCCGAACAACACAGATGCAAACAAATAAAAGCAAACTGAGCATAACAGTAGGGAACATACGCCCTTGAAATTGGCCATTAACAAATTTTTGAAATAGAAAATGAAAACTACGACACATAGACAAAGGAAAATTACACAGCAGCTAAGAACAACACAGCAGCAGCACATACTTCAGCAGAACAGCACAATAGTAGAGATAGAAATAATGAGAAAAACCTGTCATTAAAACCTAGCTTAAGTCAACACCACAACATACAACATGCCAGCGACTCTACCAATTTCAAAAGCCTTCTCAGCAGAAGGTGGCCAAAAAACCATTCCTGGCACGTAAAGAAAGCAAAATTGAAGTCAGCAAAGGCAAAAGACTAAGCAACTGCACACAAGAGTAAATCTAAAGGAAACAATTTGAGCAGAAAAAGTGTCTGCAGAATAGCACAACACAGAAGCTAACATTGTAACTCAAACTGAACTTTAAGTTAACAAAAGAACAGCAGAACAACTATATAGATAGAAGTGATCATTGCTGAAAAGCGAGCATAACAACACAACAGTTTAAAAAAACTGAACATGCTTTGAGTTAGCAACATTTGCAACACTTGAGCACAACTTTGCAACATTATAGATAGAAGTAAATGGAAAAACGATGAAGTTAGTAAGTCGAGTACTTTGAAAAGCCGGAGTACTTTGCAAATGAAACCATATCCGCAACTTCGAGTACTTTGCAAAGCCGGAGTTCTCCACATACTTCTCATAAACTGTTGGAAAAAATTACGAAGTGTAGAAGGTTAGTAAGTCACATTGAAGCTGGAAAATCTAAATGACAAAGCAATTATGGGTTGCCCAAAAAAATGTAAACGCAAAAGAATTAAGTTGGAAACAAATCAAGACATTCCCAAAATAATGTGCAACAACAAATTGAGCATAACACAACAACAACAACACTGGAGCAGAAATTTGCAGCATTCAATATAGAAGTTAAGTAAAAACCTTGTAGTAGGCCCAAAAAGAAGCAATAGCCGAACCTTCGATTACTCAGCAAAGCCAGCCTTCTACAGAGACTTCTAAGCAGTAGTTTGACAAAATACGAAGCCTGGCAAGTCACCAAAACCCATGAGAAGTACCCTATATTTTGATTACGCAGCAATGCATAAGCGTAAGACATGCCAACTCATTAATGAAACACATGAGAAGTAACATAGAGTTTGATTTTCCAGCAATACGTAAACTTAAGACTTAGTTGTGAAACGCATCGAAGTGTTAAGTTTGAACAAAGAAGACATAAGCAGGCCGAATGCGTAAATTAGAACAAATAATTGATCACTCAAAGCAGCGTACCTTAGTTTAACCAACGACGGAATTTAATTATAACATCTCGACAATCTAAATAGCATAATGAGCTGCAACTGCAAAGAGTACCAAAGATAGTTCAAAACACAATTAACAACAAAAAGGGGTAAACAACAACAAACAAATGATCACCCTAAGCAGCTTACCTCGATTTACCAAACGACGGGCACAAATGAGACAGTTCTTATTTCAATTTTTCACAAAATGACGTAGCAAATAGCATAATGCCCTGCAATGAGTATCAAAGGTAGTTCAAAATGCATTCAGCAACAGAATGGCGTAAAGAACAAAAAACAACTGAGCACTCTAAGCATTTTTACCTCAATTTACCCAACATCGGAGTATAATGAGAGAGTTCAAATTTCAATTTTCACCAAACAACTATGTAAATAGCATAGTGAAATGCAATTATTGGAGTAGAGAGTTCAAACGCATTCAGCAATAGAAAGGCGTATATAAGACCAAAAAAATAATCACTCTAACCATCTAAATAAGAACAAAATAAAAGTCCATAACTCATTTTGGAACAGAAATGCGAATTAAGAACAAACAAATAATCACTACAACCATCTAACCTCTGTTAACTCAACGCCGGAATTATTGGTCGTTAGGAGCCGAGGCAGGGATGCAGTGGGCAGGCCAAGTAAGGCCCGAGGCTAAACTGAAGCAGCCGGAGGGACTTGGAGGGTTTTGATTTGGTAGCGATTGGGTGCAAATTGGAACTGAGACAGGGGGTAGGCTTGGAGTCTTGGTGGGCGACGGTAGAATTTTGGTAGGCGAAATTGGGGGCAGGGGTAGGGTCAGCTACGGGTTCAGAAGGTGGGTGAGGGGTCGGGAGTTTGGTCGTGTGCGAGGGGTGGAGAGTTGGGCTTGCGAGGGGTCGGGAATTTGGTGGGTGTCGGTCTCAATTTCGACGAACGAAGCCAGGCGATTGAGCCGGGTGAATGACGGGTATATGTAGAGTGTGGTTTGTAGGGATTGCGTGTGGTAGGGGCGGCGATGGGCCATGGCCGAACGGCGGGAGGATTTCAGGCGGATTTCGGGCGGATTTCTGGCGGAGGGAAGAAAGGCAGTCACCCGAAATTGGGTAAGGGAGGTGAGGGAGGCAGAGACGGGTGAGTGGAGGTTAAGGTGGCAGTCGGCATCAGGTGAGGGAGGTGATGGAGGAATGGAGAGACAGGTGAGTGGGCTGAGGTGAGGTGAGGAGGAATGGAGAGACGGGTGAGTAGAGGTTAGGGTTAGATTTTATGAATTAGTGATGAAAAAATGGTTGCTAAATGTATGAATGTGGACATTTGGTATTCTATTATATAGTTAGATAACTACAAACATACCACCAGAAATGACAATGGACCAGCATGTGTGCCATGTTTGTCACTGGCATGTCTTCTTGCTTTTTTCAAAGTTTTTACTATCAAGTCGTACCAGTTGATCATTCTAGCATCATCGGTGCATTTAATGTGATAAAAAATCTTTGTATCACGACACTAATTTTTGGTTCCGGCAACTAAAATTTAAAAGAACAGTACCAAGAAGTGAATTCTCAACATATCGTCAGCGACTTTCATGTTCAGGATCATCAATGCTGTATCATTACATACCAGATATTTAATATTTATATCATAACATGTCCTCCAATCATTATACAATGCCTGCACGCGCATCTTCAGTTTAATATTTCTCCCTCCCAACTGCTACCCGAGTATGTCGTGAACATCTTGCTCCGTATTCTTCCACGTTCAGTCTGAATCGTGCATGTTCGATGATCAAATGAGTCTAACAACCAATAATCTTTGTTCAATAGAATACATTTCAGCTCCATGTTGAGAATGCTACCCAAACCCATGCTTGCAACAGCCATCCGCTGATGTCGATTCATTCCAGCAATTGCCACAGTATAACTTTTAAGAGAGTTCTGATGTTCAAATGTAATTCCAACATCAACTTCCCCAATAGCAGCTGGTTGTGGCTCATTAATTACTACTTGATTCTTCATTTGTTCATATGCCCATGACGTCAGTTTTCCTCAGAGCTATCTGTTTTAATCGAAATTTTAATGTAACTTGGGCCTGACCCAGTAGAACTTGATATAAATAGAAAAGGAAGGAAACAAAAACAAAAATAGGGATTTGTTTTACGGTTTGAGAAGGAAGCGGCGGCATAAAATTCCAAGCATCATTGAGGACAGAGGCGGAGCCAGGTGGGGTTGGGTGGGTCGGCCGATCCCACCGTGGCTCAAAAATTGCACTAGTATGTATGCTCATCCCCGTCGTCCGCGCCCTGGACGATTCCGCCGTCTGGTTCGCTTTCTTCTCCATTCGTTCTGTGTTGCGTTTTGTTTAAAAGTTAAGGGAAAAAAAATAGAACGCAAACTGACAATTGAGCGCGGCATATGCGACAATCGATTAGGATTTAGGGACGACAGTCGAAACAGACTGCAAACAATAGGCGACGGGGCACGGCACGACGACGGGCGTTGCGTCATGGCGAGACGGGCGAGTTGGCCGCAGTGAGACGGGCTAGCGGGTTAGAAAGTTTTGATTAATTAGATTCAAATTTTAAATGATTGATTTTTGGATTTAATTAGGTTTAATTTTGGGATAATTTTTTAATATTTTATTTTTTGTGAATTCATGGTTTAGTTTTGGAAATCCTTGAATCTTTGTGAGAAATTAGGTTAGTTTTGGAAAATTTTTGAATCATTTGTTTTTTTGTGAATTCTTGGTTAATTATTGATCGTTGAATGTTTTTTGATTATAGAATATCAATAATTGTTAATTCATTCATATTGTTTAATGGACAAGTTTTTAATCAAATGGCCTAAAGTTTTAATTGGTTCTTCTAGAGGTAGTGTTGGAAATAATACACAAGGATTGGATAAAAATGTGGTTATCGACAGTTTTGATGAAAGTGATATTGTTTACGATCTCGAATTGCGAAAGTCGATTGATAGCCTAAGGGCGAATGTTATGATTTGAAAATCAAAGGAAATCTTATATGCATGATAAGAACGACCCATTTGATGGATAAGGCATCCTCATTATCATTTGAGTAATTCTACGAAAATGTGTCATACTTACAAAAATGCAGGGGTACTACAGAAGTCGTGTACATGAAGCACTTTCCATTTTCCTTAATGGACAAAGAAAAAGATTGATTACAAAGCCATGAGTCAAACTCATTTTGAACTTTGGAAGAGTTAGCTCAAGCTTTTGTTAAACAATAATTTCCATCTACTAAAGTCAAGAAGATTCAAGACAAAATTAGTAAGATTGTCCAATTTGATAACGAATCATTCTATGATGCTTATGAAAGATTCAAGGGCTTGTTGCGTGATTGTCCACCCCATGGATTCAACAAGTGGGAGTTGCTATCAGCATTCTAAGATGGGATGGACGAGAATGGTTGAGCATAAATGGACCAAGTAAGTGGAGGAGGTATTATGGAGTTAACCCCCATGGAAGGATTCAGCATAGTTGAAAGATAGCTAGAAACAACCATCAATGGGGAGGAGAATGCAACCATCTAAAGAAGAACGAGAGCGACGCCAATTCAAAGCCAGTCACAAAGAAAGACTTGTACGCTCTTGCAAAGACCGTGAAAGCTTTGACATAATCCGTTGAAGGCATGCATCCCAACAAAAGGAGAGAACAACCGACAGTTTATGAGGTGAGTGAACTGAATGAGGACGCATGTGATTCGAAAGGACAAGAATGCTTATACATGACCGCTAATGCAAAAAAGGCAAGTAAGGTTTTATCTTGATATGAAACCTCCAACTTCAAATCTTGAAATCAGTACAACAATTCCCAAAATCAAACAAGGACCCAATACTAAGGAAGTAATCAGTCAGGAGGACAATATTACAACAATTTTTACGAAGAATAAATTCTAAACTAAGAGAGGTTGTGCTAAAAGAAATTACCAAACTTAAGGAAGCTGGCATTATCTATTCCATACTTGATTTTGAGTGGATTAGTCTCATACATGTCGTACCTAAACAAGGCGGGCTAATCGTGGTTCAAAATGACAAAAATGAACTAATTTCGACTAGAACTATAACAGGACACAACATGTGCATAGAATATAGAAAATTAAATATTGTGACTAAGAAGGATCATTTTCCAATACATTCATTGATCAAATGCTTGAAAGATTATGTGGACATGAATATTTTTGTTTCCTCGATGGTCATAGGGGATTTTTTTTTCAAATTCCTATTCATCCCGAGGATCAAGAGAAAATAACATTTACATGTCCATATGATACTTTTGCGTATAGGCATATGCCTTTTGGTCTTTGTAATGCACCACCTACATTTCAAATATATATGATCTCCATATTTTTAGAATATTTGGAAAAGACAACAGAAGTCTTTATGGATGACTTTTCAGTACATGAGCGCTCGTTTGATGATTGTTTATCCAATCTCAAGTATGTGTTAGCAAGATGCATCAAAATGGACATGGTTCTTAATTGGGAAAAGTGTCATTTTACAGTTACGAAAGGAATTGTTCTAGGACACCATGTATCGAAAAGAGGGATAGAAGTAGACAGAGCTAAGGTCGAAGTAATAGAGAAGTTACCACCTCCCAAAGATGTAAAAGGGATAAGGAGTTTTCTTGAACACGCCAAATTTTATCGCAGATTCATCAATACTTTCCCGAGATTACAAAACCACTTACTAACTTGCTGGCCAATGACATTAAGTTCAGCTTTGGTGAGAAGTGCCTTCATTCTTTTGAAACTTTAAAGAATTCTTTGACCACCGCACTAATCGTGTAAGCACCAAATTGGGACCTTCCATTCGAAATAATATGCGATGCAAGCGACGATGCAATCGGTGTTGCCCTTGGCCAAAGAATAGATAAACACTTACATGTAATTCAATATCTAAGCAAGGCTTTGGACACCACTCAAGCTAACTACACCACAACGAAAAAAAGAAATGTTGGCTGTCGTATATGCCTTTGAGAAGTTTCACCATTAATTGATTGGATCAAGAACAATTGTTTACACGGATCACGAAGCAATAAAATATTCAATGAACAAGAAGAGCGCAAACCATGGCTAACCAGATGGATATTTCTCCTTCAGGAATTTGATGTAGAGATAAAAGGCAAGAAAGGATTCGACAACGCTGTAACCGACCACTTGTCATGATTGGAATTGTCCGAGGAAATCAAGGGGGCAAATGACCCTGTTAAGGACACATTCATCGACGATCACTTGCTCTGTATAGAAGTGACACAATCAGAGACACCTTGATGTGTAGAATATGTATATTGTCTGCAATATTCTTTCAGCCGAAATCAAGTAGTCACAAAAGAAGAAATTTCGAGGAGAGAAAATACTATTGGGATGAACCTTACCTACACAAACTTGGAATTGATGGAATATACAGGAGATGTGTCGCTGAATCAGAACAAGTGAAAATCTTATACGAATGCCACTTGTCACCTACATGAGTGCATGATGCCACGTCAAAAAAAGCCTCACGTATACTTTCATTAGGTTTTTATTGACCCACTATGTTCAAAGATACAAATAACTTTTTAAAATCTTGTGATGCTTGCTAGAGAGAGAAAATAGTTCAAGAAGGGATCACATGTCGCAAAAAGGAATAATGGAAGATGAGATAGTCGACGTATGGGGCATTGATTTCATGGGAACTTTCCCGTCTTCGTTCGAGATTAAGTATATCCTTGTAGCAGTTAGACTATGTGTCAAAATGGATAAAAGCAATCGCCACGCCCACGTGCGACGTAAAGTTAGTGTGGAAATAATCCACGGAAATCATTTTTTCAAGGTTTTGGAGTACCCAGGACGGTTATAAGTGATGATGGAACTCACTTTAAAGAGAGGCAGTTAGAGAACATGTTGAAAAAACATGGAGTTTATCATAAGATTGCAACATGCTATCACCCACAAACGACTGACGAAGTACAAGTATCCAACAGAGAAATTAAGAGTATTCTTGAGAAAACGGTAAACGGGTTACACAAGGATTGGTCGCCGAATTTGGACGAATCATTATAGGCTTATAGGACTGCATTCAAAATATCAAGTAGAATGTCTTCATACAAATTAGTTTTCGAAAACCATGTCATCCACCCGTAGAAATGGAATACAAAGCGATGTGGGCAGTTAAGAAGTTAAATTTTGATGTCAAATGCGCTGGCGAGCATAGGATGTTTTAGCTACATGAACTCGAGTAGTTCCGCTTAAGTTCATATGAGAGTGCACGTGTTTATAAGGAAAATGCAAGGATATGTCACGACAAGAAACTTCGAGATAAAACTTTCAAGGAGGGAGATTTAGTGCTCCTGTTTAACACAAGATTAAAATTATTCCTGGGAAAATTTAAATCAAAGTAGGTTGGTCCTTTCAGAGTTCTGAAAGTATTTGACAAAGGACATGTAACACTAATGCGTAGAGGAGGAGGACAGTTCAAAGTCAATGGTAATAGTCTTAAACTATACCACGCATATGGTAAACAAGCCCTTGTTGAAAGCTTGGACTTATTTGATACAATTTAAGCGAGGAAATCATGCCATTCCGGAAGGGATCCTAGCAAAGGACTTCTCGAATTTGTTTCTTTAAAGAATAATCGGCTACGTCCTTGCCAGGACGTTAATCTATGCCTGTAAGGTGTTAAATTATGTTTTTGAATGCTTAGAATAACTTAGGATAGATAGAATACAGATAAAACCCCAAGCCTGGGGTTCAAAAGGGCACAAAGTGATTGAGTATAATTTTACTCGACCCTAAACGAATATGCGAACAAGGAGCCATGCTAGCCCGATTAACTTTTCACTCGGTCGAGTATGAATGAGCACCACGAACAGAAGAGGGCTACACGGTCGAGTAAACATTTTACTCAATCGAGTCACGAATGCGCAAAGTAACAGAACGATCCTATTCGGTCGAGTATGGCGCACAAACAAAGAGCACCTATTCGACCGAGTGAGTTATTCACTCGATTGAATTGGTTGCACGTCATCCTCTTAATCGACTGAGCAACGCTTAGTTTAATAGAAATTTTATTTCTTGAAATCACATGAACTCTAACTATTCGACCAAGTCGTCGTCATTGTCTCCTCCATCCCAATTTAAACTCGATTCTACTTCTCTTTTCTAAATTTCACTACTCAGGCTCAATTTGGACAATGTTGAACCCAACTTCAACCATAGATAACTGATTAAGAAATCAGTACCCATTGGACTCTTGGATTTGCAAACTAAGGAGATGGTACGATCCGAACCTTCCATTCATACCGACGAAGGTGGAGGATGCGCAACGCTGGGCTCAATGGACCTTGGACAAACTGGCCAAGCTTGTGGTAAGCTCTGTTGTGCCCAACAAGAAAACAATGATTAGTTTGGGGATTAATGATGAGATTGAGTCAATTTTTGAGTACATTGGTCATCCAAGTTGGAAGGAATTAATGTCTGGTGGCACATACAACAAGATAATGCTTGATTTCTTTTCCACATTCGAGCCATTATGTAACGATGAAGGAGATTGTGTTGGTTGGAGTTACTCGGTCAATAATGTATCATTCATGCCAAGAAGTAAGGCCATTCAAGATGAGTTATTTGCGCAAATTGGAGGGCAATTATGTCATATGTTTCCATGTCAGACAGCTTCCTCCAAATAGATAACATCTACTCTTCTTACAACGTGGAATTATGCAAAAACAACGAATCGATTGGTTTTACGTCATGACACAACGCTTCAAGAAGATGTGCAATTTAACGGACAAAACTAATGCTTTAGTTGGCGATTCTATTATTAATAAGTTAGCTCATTTTGAAAGATTTAAAATTGAATATCCTTATGATAATTTTAGAGCAATGGACACATCAAGGCTTGTTACAATGCAACTCTACGACTCCAAACAAAAGAATGGTTTACAAACCTGTACTCCCAAAGAGAGTCTCGCGCAAGGGAAAGGAGCCGACGGAGTCACCTTAAGGAAAACCTAGCCGCGTGGTCGTCCAACTCTGCCCCTCTTTTCATTCCGTTTAACCTGTCAGTTTTCAGAACTCTATTTGGGTCTGTAGAACTCTATCTTACTTTTTGAACTTACCCTTTAAATCTCCACGTAAATCAATTTAAGTCCAAATTCAGTTAGTGGTTGAGTACTGTTTTAAAGGAGTTATAATCGAATAAGCTATTTACTCGACCATGCATATCAACCTTTCTTAATCACCATTAACTCAAAACCGATCCTAATTCTGGTCCTTGTTTTAAATTTGAGTAGTGACAACATAAAGCCTCCATTGAACATGGGATAATCGCTGTTCAAAATTCAAATGACATTAACTCCTATGATTTTTGAACAATTTAAAGAAGGGAAGAAGGCTGAAAATTCATAAATCAATCTACTCGACCGGATTTACTCGACCAAGTTGGTCGTGTATCATAAACTAAATTATTCACTTTCTCCAAAATAAATACCTTATGCGCCATTTACTAATAATCTGTCATGATGTTTAAAAGATAGATGCATTTTAAGCATATTTTGAAGAATAATGGAAGGGAGCGCATGAAGATGGATCTAAAATGCCAATACTAGAGAAGTATCTTTATATCTAATCTCATTATTATTTTTAAAAGGGTTTATTACCAAAAACCACCTGTAAAATACGCGTTTTTCAATTTGCCACACGTAAAAATCGATATTACCCTGACCCATCCATAAAAATATTTTTTTTAACTAAAAACCACCCTTTTGCCTTTAATAAACTTAAAAAAACCAAAACAAAAATATCAAAAAACTTAAAAAAATTTCAAACTTCATAAAACAAATATGCAAAATCCAACCATTTAGTGACATTTTTATTACAAAATTATACCATACAAATACTTTTATATAAATTTAATTTGATGTTTCAAAAGTTTACAAAAATGTAGCAAAAACTTTTATAAAAAATATATAAAAGATGTTCAATAGTTTTCCATTAGTTTTTTGTATGTGTCTGAATTTTAACAAAAATTTTAATTTTTTGTTATTTTAAAATATAATTGTTTCACATAGCTTGATTTCACATAATATTTCATACAAACATTTAATAATATTAGTATAAAATAATAAAATATTTTGTAAAAATTCAGCGACGTTCAAAACAATAATAACAAACAATTAAACATTTTCGTTATATTTTTGATAAAATTGTATGTTACATTTTGTTAAATATTTGAAATATCAAACTAACTTTATACAAAAAAATTCTTAAGGCATAATTTCTGTATAGAAAGTGATACAAAATGGTTGGATATTTTATATTTGTTTTATGAAGTTTCAATTTTATAAAGTTATTTTGATAATTCTTTTGATTTTTTAAAGTTAATTAAAGTCAAACGGGTGGCTTTTATTAAAAAAATATTTTTATGGGTGGGTCTGGGTAATAACGATTTTTAAGGGTGTTGAATTGAAAAACCCGTATTTTACGGGTGGTTTAACCCTTTTTGGAATTGCTTAGGGACTAAGCCAATTTTAAGTGTTGGGTAAGAGTAATATGCATGAATCTTCAAATAAAAATATCTTGTTTGCATGCTAGAAACATTCATTTTATGAAAATTGCACTCATCGTAACATGATTTATTGAAAACACGTTGAAAGGTTTACTGAGCAACTCAAGCACATATATTTAAATTGATGTGATATGAAATTCATGTATTGAAAACTTTGGCGTAACGATTTCAAATAATTTTAATATGTTGGCTGGCTTAAATCGGTCCATTTTCAAAATTTTATTCCATCTTTGAAAAATTACAGTTTTGCTAAAAGTTGTGCAAATTTTGTTTGAGAATATCATATTTAGTATTTCATAGAATTTCTTGATTGCCTTAAGGTGACTTTAGCATGATTGATGATATACTTTTGGTGACACTCAAGTATTTGTTTGAGGAATTTGACAAGGCTTATGTGCGCAAGAAAAAAGAAAGAAAAAAAGAAAAAAAATTGTTGAACAGTTGTCGAGGGGTAGGAAAAGAAATAGAAAAATTAAGCTGGAGCATATATATATATATATATATTATTTCCCAGTGAAAGTAACTATCAACATGAAAACTTTCAAAAATTTATTCTTGTCCATTACTTATGTTCTTGTCAATATGCCATGTTTATTTCATAACTCGAGTGAAGCTTTATATGTCAACCATTGAGAATTGCTAGGGGGACGATTCTTGTATTCACATACGTAGGGATGATAGGTTATATGGGAGAAAATTAAAAACTTATTTTCCAAATATCGAAACTCCTTTACTCTTATAGATTACGACATTTAGTTTAAATTGAGTATGAGTTCACAATCTAAAGCTTATGGACTATCCCTAGCTAGCATATGTAACGGGTCCGGTAAGATTTTCTTTAAAAAACTTTGAGCTTTACTTAATAATTCTTAGTATGGATGTCAAACAAAGATTTGGATCGAGCAAAAGTTTAGTCGTTAGTATTCATTTTATGAGAAATTCCTGACACTATGATTTGAGTAATGTTTGAAGTTTTTCATAGCATGAATTATTAGAGATACTTTGATGTGCTTGAACATATTGAAAAGAAATGGCTTGCTCAGGAAACTATTAAAAGATTAAACTTTCAAATGGATGAATTATTATGCCATAAACTTATTTGCTCGGTGTTAAAATGATGTTTGATCTATGTTAAAATGGTCTATTATTTATACACTTATTTTCTTATATTCTTCACATTAATAGTATGAAAATGATTGTTGCTATTTCAGGAATTAAATACACTTTCAGGTAACTAAAGAGGCCAAATGCAAAACATAGCAAATATGAGGAGAAAAAGAGCAAAACCAGAAGGTTTTGGTCAAGTCGTATTCAATCAACGCAAGGTCAAAGTCAACAGGAGCAGTCTGAAAGTCAAGCTCAGTCGAGCTGAGTCTTACTCGACGAGTAGAGTCCAAAAGAGAGCTACTCGATCAGACTGAAAGCTACTCGACCAAGCCCGAGTGTATGGAACAAACATGGCTACATACTCGACCGAGCAAAGGAGTAACTCGGTCGTAACTCAATAACAGGAACAGATGGCATCAACTCGACCGACAAATTAACCTACTCGACCAAGAAGAATATGTACTTGACCATAGCTGTTACTCGAGCAGAAAAGGAATCCTTTGACAATCAAAAGACGCATTAACTCGACCATAAAGAAGTTTCAAGAGGAGATTTACGAGAAAATACCAAGGGACTTGTATCTTTATAGAGAGCAATAACGGGTGGCATTGAAAGGTTTGGATTCCATCGTTATGGAGGGAAACCAAAGAATTTCTAACACCAATATAAAAAGGAGAATGAAGTGAAGGAGAATGCGTGCAGCTTATGTGCCTTTTCGCCGAAGCCAAGCCACCAAAAGTCCAAAATTTTGTATTTTTATTTTACTTGACCGGTTCCCTTGTTTTGTCCAATTTGTAATCGAGCAAGTACTTGACCGTGAAGGAGAAAGATGACATTTCTAAACTCAATCTTTTTTTTACTTTTCTTTTCAATCATGTATTGTTCCTCACTCGAGATGAGTTAGTAGTTGTTGATGACAAGGGTCTAACGGATCCTTGGAAACTCATTATAAGTGAATACTTTCACACACATCTTATGAGTATTTTTTGGGTTAAAATAACTTCACTTGACTTAATATATTTAGTTTCTAACCTTTAAGTCGGAGAAGGGATGTCGCAAAGTATGAAATTAGGTTTTTATCTAGTTTCTAACCTTTTATCCGATGAATGGATGTCGAAAGGAACCTTCATAAAGTATGAAACTAGGTCTAGCCCCTTTTAGTTTGGGAATAATATATGCAAATTGGTTTAGGCAAATTTTCTAACTTATGAAGTCAAGCCTAGTTAGCCATTTAATCCATTCCATTTAATTTCATAAGTCATTCATTGAAATCCATGTGCATCCTTTGTAATGTTTAACCTTAGTCATCTTTTAAAAAAAAATTGATTTACACCATCTGTCACCATACTGAATTTGACCCCCCCCCCCCCAATCCTAGAAATGTTTATGTTTAGACGATAATTTAGTTTATTAACCTAAGTTTCCCACTGTTCCCTTAGGTTTTTATCTAGTTTCTAACCTTTTATCTGATTAAGGGATGTCGAAAGGAACCTTCACAAAGCATGAAACTAGGTTTAGCCCCTTTAATTTGGGAATAATATTTGCAAATTGGTTTAGGCAAATTTGCTAACTTATGAAGTCAAGTCTAGTTAGCCAATTAATCCATTCCATTTTATTTCATAAGTCATTCATTGAAATTAATGTGCATTATTGGTAATGTTAAACCCTAGTCACCTTTCTTTTAAATTGATTTACACCAGCTGTCATCATACTTAATTTGAACCCTCCAAAACACAAGAATTGTTTAGACGATAATTTAGTTTATAAATCTAAGTTTTCCACTGTTCCCTTGTCAACCCTAGTTCATATAAATTTCTTTTGACTCACTTTATACTCACCCTATGTTGCAAACATCATTAGACAAATGTGCGACTCTCTAAATGTCACTCCAGATTCTTAAGCATCATCGTATATATCTCAACTTTATTAGTGTGCCTTCACAATTTCTGTTACATCCAGGTACAGAGCATTTGCCATATAACCAACTACAACATTCTGTAAGTTGACCCTTCAACACGTAGCCATTTCAAACATTGCTTACCACACCAGTTCAAGACTTCCCTGCACCTTCACAGCTTGTACAATTTGAGACAACATAGCCTACGATTATATGTTTGCCATCGACAGCGCGTGGTATAGTGGTGGTGTATTGCAAGTCAAACAAAATCTACAAGTACTAGGGGTGACCTAGTATCGATCCAAGGGAACAGTGGGAAACATTTCTAAGGTTTGTGGGGTTTCAAAATTAGGTTGGTAATAGGTGGTGTAAACCAATTCAAGAGAAAGATGACTAGGGTAGAACATTATCAAGGTTACTCATGAATTTCAGTAAATAATTTATAAAATGAAGTTGAATGCGTAATTATACTCAACTTCATAAGGTAGCATATTCGTCTCAACGAGTTTACATACGTCATTCCTGAATGAATGGGCTAGTTTCATATTTAATGAAAGTTTCGAGACAGATTTCAAAAGTTAAAAACTAGGCTAAAACCGAATTTCGTACTTACTGAAAGTTCCAAAATAGATTTCCCCGAATCAAAGGTTAAAAACTAGGTCATACGCAATGAGTTAGCAGACATCATTACCAAGAGGGTACAAATCTATTTCTCTGTGTGCAGAGGTCGCTCTTCCTCGAAGATAAAGTAATTATGCAATAAGAGCTATTCTAGGTTCACACATCCGTTCTTCCCTAATGCATAGCATAAGCATAAGTCGAGTAAAGTTATTTTAACTAAAAACATTCATCAAATATATGTAAAAATGTATTCAATCACTAATGAGTTCCGAAGGATCTGTTAGATCATTGTCATTAAAAAAAACCTACTCACTCATCTCGAGTGAGGAACAATACATGATTAAAATGAAATGTAAAAATCAATATTGAGCTTAGAAATGCTCAGTAATGTCGCAGGTCTTCAAGTTGTTGTTGTAACTTTTTGCTCTTCACGGTCGGGTAGCTTTGCTCGGACAGAAATTCACACTAAAATGTAAAGGAAACTGGTCGAGTAAAATAAGAACTGAAATTTCTGGAACTTGATGACTCTTGCACCTAGTAACTTTGCACGCAGCTAAAGCACAAATGATCCTCCTTCCCTTGGTTTCCTTTTTATAGTGGAATTGACAAACCGTTGATTCTCATTCATAATGGTGGAATTCTAAACTTTTCAATACCACTCATTATGACCTTCCATTGAATTATCACCATAAATCCTCAAAACTTTTGAAACTTATATAAATCCCTCATTGAGGCTCCTTTATGATCGAGTTAATGAGTCTATTGAAGTTGCTCAAGTTGCCTTTTGGTTTAGCACATGTTTGGGTCGAGTATGCCTTCCACTTGGTCGAGCAAGATTTTGACTCGACCGAGTTACTGCTCTCTGCCTGATTTCTATCGGTCTACTCGGTCGAGTATGTTCCTTACTCGACCGAGTTAGTGCCTTCTATTCCTCGTCAATGAGTTACTCGACCAAATCAATCCTTTACTTAGTCGAGTAGCTAGCCTCTGTTTGTTCCATCATTCTTACTCGGTCGAGTCAGTCTTTATTCGGTCGAGTAGCTTCTCTTTTCAGCTCCAGTCGATCGAGTAAGATTCAACTCGAACGAATTTGACCTTCAAACCACAATCTGACTTTGACTTTCCCGTTGACTGATCACAACTCGATCAAAACCTTCTGTTTTTTCTCTTTTTTTCTTCATTTTTTCAATGTTTTGCTCATGGCCTCTATAATTATCAGAAAGTAAATGTCAAGAATGTCAGAAAATAAGTGTCTCAATATTTGACAATTTTAACACCGATCAAATACCCCACGCTTAGGACTTGTTCGTCCCAAAAAATCTAAACTCTAAAGACAATAAAATTTACTCCTAACTCACTTTCGTAGAAATCATGAATGCATTTAGCATATATGCACCCCTAGGCTACCCCAGTGGTTGAGTTATATTCTCGTGAGAATTTTTAGAAAAAGGAATACTCACAAATCCTAAAACAGAAATTCATCCATTAAAAAGTTCAATATTTGTCATATAGTTTCGTGAGCAAGGCATTACATGTCAACACGTTCAAGCACAACAAAGTATCGCCAATCATTCATACTATGAAAAACTTTAAAAATCACTCAAATCATAGTAGTCTTACAAAATGAATACCAAGAACTAACATTTGCTTTATCCAATTCTTCATTCGACATCCATACGAAGAATAATGAAATAAAGCTCAATATTTTGAAAAGAAAACTTGTCAAGCCTGTTACATATGCTAGCTAGGGTGTCCATAAGCTCAAGGTTTTGAACTCATTCTCAAGCATTAGAGTAAACGCCGTAATCCATAAGAGGAGTTCTGAAACTGAAAAATAAGTTTTTAATTTTCTTCCATAAAACCCATCATGCCTACGTATGTAAATACAAGGATCATCATCCCTTAGCAATTCTCAGTGGTTAACCTATAAAGCATCACTCGAGTCACGAAATAAACGTGGCATAACGACAAGAATTTAAATAGTGGACAAGAAATTTTTTTATTTATATATTTTTTCTTCAGGTTGATATAGTTACTTTTAAGGGGAAAATAATATATATATATATATATATATATATGCTCGAGCTAAATTTATATTTTCTTTTCTAACCATCGGCAACCGTTCAACAATATTAATATTTTTTTCATTTTTCCCTTTTCAACATATTTTTCTTTCTTGCACACCCCACACTTAAGCCTTGTCATAGTGCCTAAAAATAATACTCGATTGTCCCCAAAAGTGTACCATCAATAACCCTAAAGTCACCTAAAGACAATCAAGAAATTCTATGAAATACAAAATATGATATTTTCAAAAATTTTGTTGCACAACTTATAGCAAAACTTCACTTTTCAAAAATAGAATAAAATTTGAAAATTGACCAAGCTAAGCTAGCCAAAGTATCAAATTATTTTGGAATAAATTTTCTACTATGAAAATCGTTTAAATCAAAGCTTTCAACGCATTAATTTCATAGCGTACAAATTTCAATATATGTGCTTGATTAACTTAGGCATGCTCAGTAACATTTCAACGTATTTTTAGTAAATCATGTTAGATGAATGCAAGTTTCATATATTGAATAAATCTAGCATACAAACAAGATGTTATCATTTGAAAATCATGCATACTACCCCCACCCACACTTATACTTTGCTTAGTCACTAAGCAATAAAAATGAAGTATAAAAAGATAGGGTGTAGAGGGACTTCTCTAGTATCATCAATTCAATCCAACTTCATGCGCTCCTTTTCAATCTGCTTAGAATACATATATTTTTTCAAACATCACAAACATATTGTTAGTAAATGCCGCACAAAATATAATGTTTAGGAAAAATGAAAATTCAATGTTAATTGCTCGACCAAATGGTTGTTGAATGTGGTCGAATGGAAGTTAACTCGACCAGATTTCCAGTAATCCTTCTTCACCTTAATTGTTCAAAATTCAATAAGAGTTAAAGCTATAGAAAAAAATAGATAACAATTTCAAGATAGCTATACACATAAAAGTTGAAACTCGAAAACATTAAGATGCCTAGTCATCTTAACATTTGAAGATCGAATCTAGCTAACTATCAATATCCATCTCTAATTCTTCAAGCGAAACTCCAAGACCTGAGCTTGTTCCTTCCCATGGGTCATTTACATTCTCTGACGTGTCATAAATGGTAGTATATCACGCGTCAAACAATATTTATAAGACTAGGTTGGGTGACCTAGTATCGAACACAAGAGAACGGTTGAAACTCAGTCGTCAACTATTTAACTGCTGAATAGTTCTAGTGATTAAAGGGGTTTCTTAAAAAAGGTTTTGGTTTTAGTTTCGGTAACAATTGTTTTTGTAAAATACTAATTAAAAAAAATAGATGACTGGTACCCAAAATACTCATGGAATGGGTTGAATAATTTTTGAATTAAAAATAGAACAGTATTTTTAAAATGTTTGACTTAAACAAGTCTAGCAATGTAAATGCTACACAACTCTCACTGGTGTGACTGTTGAATTACAATAAATACAAATTATAAGACGATAACAATTCTCACTGGTATGACTGTTGAATTATTAATCGTCGAAATCAGTCTCCTTACGATCGCCCTAATTATATTGAAACGTTTTAAGCTAGACTCTTATCGTTCATGCAATAAGTATCGCCCTGGTTGGTCACAATCCTTACTACGCTCACATTTTAAATAAGTATTTGACTTCATAAAATACTAATATCGCCCTGGTTGGTCACAATATTAGATTATCTTACCCTGGCTGGTCAACAGATTAAATTACTTACATGAATTTGTATTACATGTTTTGTTGACATCAAACAAAAACATCTAACCTAGCTGCATCATACAAGCGTAAGTCAAATACTTCAAACTAAATCAGTTTTGTTCATAAAAATGTAATTAAATTCATTCAACCGTCCATGAGTATTCAGGGATCCGCTAGACCCTGTAGTCATATAGAACTAGTCACTCATATTGAGTGAGAAACAATATATAATTTAATTGAAAATACTGAAATGAAAAAGGTTTAGAAGTAGTTGTTCGGGATTTACAAATCACAGATATCTTCGTCGAAGCTTCGCCGTAAAGTGACCGGAAAGAGGCTGATTTTTGGAGAGAAAATTTGTCTAAAACTTGTGTGTAGAGTGTAGTGAGACCAAGTGAGAGCTCCTCAAAAATCTGATTTCATTCTCCATTTATAGAGTCTTCAAAAAGGTAACTCTTTTCTTCATAATTGTGGGTCTTCAATTTCCATAATTTGCTCTCTTCCCATAATCTGATCCATCAGCCCTTTTGACTATTTTGATTCCCTCAATTTGAATTAACTCTCTTAATCACTAAAATTTGTTCTCTGATTAATCATAATTAATACAGGAAATTAAGCTACATTGAAGTCCATATATGATCCAAATAATCAGAGATTCGATCTGATCATTTCTTCTATTAGCTGCACTCTTCGATGGAAGGGAATTCTTCTCGGTTGAGGGTAATGGTTCTGTTCGATACGTCATGATTATCCCTCAGTCGAGTGGAAATTCTCCTTGACCGAGGGAAACATCTCTGAGCAGAACCTTCGATCGAAGGAACATGTCCTCGGTCGAGGGGTTTCTTGGTGCTGGCATTGACCAATTTGTTGACTTAGCTTCTTTCACCCGAAAATCTTTGTTTTTGACCATTTTTCTTCTTCTTTTGCTTTGTTTTGACGCAAGCTCTTATCTTCTGTAAGAAGTGCAATTTGTGCCTGAAACGAGAGTGTGAATGTTAAAGATTGTTCCATTTATATCATAAATGTTACGATTTATGGATGACAAGTGTATAAATATGAGACATTTATTACACCGATCATTTGCCTTTCAAAGCCTCCCTTAAATAAACAACTTTGAATTCATGCAATTACATTCATAAGGTATTAATAATAAAACGATTGTAGTGTTCATGCACGTGCCTCAAAACAAACTAACACAAGTTCAAGCTCTAACCGATACAAAGTGTTTAGTTTGTCATGGCCAAAGACAACATCATAAATAATATAAACTAAACTAAAAAGAGAAAGAGAAAGGAAAAGCTAGCCGTTCGTCCTTCCTCATCGGAATTTTGCTCGCTTGAAGCTTCCTCGTCGGCGACAGCTTAGGTTTTGAAGTAGAAGGATGTGTGGAAGTAATTATGGGTGTGTGTTTCGAAATTTTGGATGATGTGTGATTTCTCTTTTGGCTGGCATATCACTTGTCTTTATAGTGCTAGGTCGGTCTTCTTGATAATCTCGAGGATATTCACATCCTAACAAAAGTATGACTTGATAATTCCCAAATTTGAATTCCTCCTCTTGATAAATATCAACTTCTTCGTCCCTTTGTGTTGAAGAGGTTTCCTTGCTGTTGCTTCCCCTAAACGTCAGCCACAAAATTCGGATACTTAATCAGTTTTAGAAACAATATCTCCTCGTCTTGACCTGAACTTTGAACCGTCTTAACATCTGATTTTCGCTCTGATGTCATCATGAAAATTGTAGATATTCTTTTAATCTTTCCAACGAGCTATTGATCGTTTGAAAATTTGATGACGTCGGCTATGTTGTCGTCGTCCCCGAGTCAACGCGAACAACCAAAACCGCCGGATCCAGCGAAAACAGCCCTCTCTTTTGCTGACAAAGTTTCCTTTGCGGCTGCGCTATCGAAACCTAAATTGAAGCCGCGCTTCGCACCAATCCCAATCCCGGCGAGGCAGTATGGCACGGTTGAAGGACGACCATCGGTATCCTTCTCGGCGGCTGAAATTGATGCGGGAGCCAAGTGTTTCCAGTTTTCACTAATTGCCAAATTTACGGTGGGACGACCGTCGATCGATACCATCAAGCAGGCCTTCCAATCAAATTGGGACATAAAGGGGCGTGCAACTCTTAGTGAGATTTGGGACGGGAGACACCTTATGGTCATATTGGATACAGAGGAGGATATGGTGACGGCGCTCACATCTTCGGTTCGCAAGGTACAACACGCTATGTTTCGCCTTTTCCGGTATTCTCCGGAGTATAACCCCAAAACAGAATCTACAACAACCACTAAGTGGCTGCGGTTACCAAGCCTGCCGCCTGCATTATTCCATAAGGCACATATAGCAGCTATTGTCAATTCCTTTGCATACTTTCTGGACACGGACGAGAAAACAAAGGCATGCGCTACCCTCCGATATGCCCGTGCCTGCGTGGAGTTAGATGTAACACAGCCGATTCCAGAAAAAATATGGGTTAACTTTCCGGGGACGAAAGGCTTTTGGCAAGATATTGTCATTGAAGGTAACATGGCATATTGCAGACATTGCAAAATTCATGGTCATGATATCCTGACCTGCCGGAAAAAGAAGCCAGCAACCGATCATGAAGAGAGCAGGATGGTGGATAAACAGGCGCCTGAATTCAAGAAGTACCAAGGTAATACCAAGAAGGATACAGAATGGACACAAGTTGGTACAAAGAGATTAGCCATAAGAGGTACATTGGCTCCAGGATATGGACCGGATTTGCTATATGATAGTACAAGGCCCCTAACCAATACCCCTCAGCAGGGAATAACATCGGAAGGCAACATGGAGAACACCCAAAGTGACATGAACCAGCAAGTTGATCTGAGAAAAGAATCTACTAACACAAGGAAGGAAATCAATAATGGGATAGCGGCTGTTACGGGAGCTACACCTGTCCTAGTCTCACCTACAGACCACATTCTATGTCTGGTTAACACACAAGAGGAGGGGGAAACAGTGGGAGATGGAGAGCGGAAGGAGCCGGACGAACAGACTATTAAAGATGCCTTTGCTCTGCTAAGTGATCACACTGGATCAGGGACAACTAGCCCCAAGATTGATGCAATTAAATTGCAAACTGCAGTCTCCTTGATGCAGAAGAGAATTGATAATCTGATGAAGGAAGCTAGCAACACGAATCCCTCCGGGCTCGGAGACAACATAATTCAACCCCACAACAACGGTCCAAATGTATAAGACGATCTGTTGGAATATCAGGGGAGTTCGGAGCAAAGGTACGATGCCTTACCTTAAATATATTTTAGCTAAAAATAACCCTGATTTATTAGTCTTGTTAGAACCGATGGTAGAGAACTCTCATATTCACAACCTCAAGAAAGCTCTTCGTTTTGACGAAGCTACTCATGGTGGAGACTGCAATAATAAGATTTGGATTTTGTGGAAGAAGGCTATCCATATAGATGAAATTCAGTGGGACAACCAACATGTTTCGTTTAAATGCGGTGAGGAAGGAAGCATCATCTGGCATACTTTTGTTTATGCCAAATGTGATCGTATGGAGCGGCAGCAGCTTTGGGAAGCCCTGCTAAACAAATCTCATGGTTTGTCTGATCCTTGGCTGATTGGGGGGACTTTAATGCAATCACGCACCCCGACGAAAAGAAAGGTAAGCACAAAGCAGATACTAAGGCTATTATGGATTTCACTAACTTTCTGATGCAGGCTGGATTGAGTGATGCCGGTTATATAGGCAGTAATCATACCTGGACTAACAACAGGAAAGGGGATGATAATGTTTTAGAAAGGTTGGATAGATTCTTGATCAATGGGGACTTTATGGCAAAATATGGGAACCCAAGGATCACCCACCTCCCTCGGAATGCTTCGGACCATTCGCCCATGTTGTGTGAAATGGGGGAACGCATCAAAGTAAAGTCGCGCTTTCATTATATGAGAATCTGGCACACGCATCCTGGATTTAAGGGATTTGTTATGAGTAAATGGGAAGGGGACCAACATGATCATCCGATGCTGAACTTTGCCCTGAAGCTCTGTAAACTTCGGACAGCGTTAATAAAATGGAACTGGGAGGTGTTTGGGGACCTGAATAAACAGGAGCAACAATGTGTAGATGATATGGCCAGATACCAAAAAGAGCTGGATTCTGGATGGAATGAGGCTTCTTATCATAAACACCTTAAAGCTCGTAATGATTTAAATAATACTCTGTACCTCAAAGAAGCCATCCTCAGAGATAAAGCTAGGATTACCTGGCTCCGGGAAGGGGACAGAAATTCAGCCTTCTACCACGCATCTATTAAAGCTCGGAGAACCAGAAATACTTTCCAGTTGCGGAGGACAGATGGGTCTCTCTCCTCAGATAGTGCTGAAATCGGGAAAGCTGCAGTGGAGTACTACGAAGGCCTTTTCAATAAATATTGTAAACCGCCGGAGGCTGAGAATATGCACCTCATCCCCAACATTGTGACGAAGGATATGAATGGTGGAACTCACTGCTGTTCCTGTGGATGTGGAGATCAAAGATGCTCTCCTTGGAATGAACCAGGACGGGGCGCCAGGACCGGATGGATTTACTGTGCAATTCTATATCTACTTTTGGGAAACCATTAAAGGGGACTTGACTAAAGCTATCCAGCATTTCTTCCGAGGATTTCAAATTCCCAGACTCTGGTCAACGACTGCTCTTACACTTATCCCAAAAATTACAAATCCTACAAGCATTGACCATCTCCGCCCTATCAGCCTTTGTAATGTTTGTCATAAACTAATCTCTAGAATCCTATCCAACCGGCTAGGGAGGATCCTACCTGATATCATCAGCCCGGAGCAGGCGGGTTTTGTGAAAGGAAGGAATATCCATGAAAACATGGCTTTGGCTCATGACGTGGTCCAGGATATCCACAAACCAGGTAAGGATGGGAATGTGATCATCAAGCTGGACATGTCAAAAGCGTATGATAGACTTTCATGGAGTTTTTTAATTCGGTTAATGCGTGCATTTGGTTTCAACGAGACTTGGTGCGATTTGATTTACAGGAACATCTCTAATAATTGGTACTCGATCTCCCTTGACAATCAAAAATTTGGTTTCTTCAAATCAGGTTGTGGGGTGCGCCAGGGAGATCCGCTCTCTCCCGGCCTTTTTGTTCTCGCCATGGAATGGTTATCAAGGTCGATCAGAGGGGCCGTTGATACTGCGGAGATTAAAGCTTTTAAAAGGGGCCGTCAAAATTCACCACTTGCTGTTTGCTGATGATGTTCTTATATTCACTAAGGACTCTGCGCAGAACATAAATAAATTGATGTCTCTGATCGGTAATTTCTGTGAAATCTCAGGTGAAGTATTGAACCCTAACAAGAGCCAGATTTTCTTTTCCAAGCGATCCTCTGAGGAAAGGAAAAAAGATATCATAGCTGGTACGGGATTCATCGAATCCCAGCTCCCCACCAAGTACCTAGGGGCACCCCTCATTCAAGGCAAGGTAAAAGCCCAATACTTTGGCTACTTACTTGACAGCTTGTCCGCGAAGATTAATGGATGGATGAGGAACCTGCTCTCAATGGCGGGGAGGCTTGCTCTAATCCAATCGGTCTTGACATCCATGAGCATACATGTTATGTCGATTCTTCCAATCCCGAACAAAATATTGAAGCACTTGGAAAGCCTTATTTCCAATTTCCTATGGGATCAGGGAACTACTAAAAGACACCACTGGATTAGCTACAGCACTGTCTGCAAACTCAGATCTGAGGGAGGTTTAGGGGTTAGGAAGCTGACCGAAAGTATGAAGTCCCTTCAGGGGAAATTGGCATGGAGCTTTTTGAATCAGGAGAGTTTATGGGCAAAGTTTGCGAAGTCCAGATTCAGTGTAGGAAAGACAGGATCCCCGATATGGAACTCAATCAGAAAGCATGTGGATTACCTCCGTCGCAAATCCTTTTGGGAAGTAGGGAATGGGGATGAGCAGATTGAGAAATTCTTGTGGCATTATGATGTGACATGTAACTCAGATTTTGCAGGTCTTTCTATCAAAGAGGTTTTAACTCACCCCGCTAGGAGGTTCACCTTTTTGTGCGTGGTTCCGGATGATGCCAAGGTTTATTACCGAAATGCAAGTTTTGCTGAGAATCACAGTAGGCTGCAATGGATGGACAGTCCGAATGGGGTATTTTCGAGTAGCAAATACCTTCACATTCGCCGGGAAAGACATCCCACAAAGAAGTGGGGTGATCACATATGGCAACAATGGTTGCCCCCTAGGTTCTCTGTCTTCATGTGGCGGCTGATACACAAAGGTCTCCCTACGGATGACAATATGCGAAGAATCGGTATGGCCATAGTCTCTAAATGCAATTGCTGCGGGATTCAAGAGGAATCCCTTACCCATCTGTTCTTCAGGGGTGCGTGGGCTGTGGACCTGTGGAATTTCCTTAGCGGTATCTTCCAATGCCGTAAGCCGAGAGACATGGACACTCTTATCAGAGACTGGATAGAGCCTAAAGATGCTGGCTCAAACCTGAGGATGGGGTTGGCCATGGTTGGCCTACACTATATTTGGAAACTAAGAAACAACAAAAGACATGATGAGCAGGGCACGTTCCGGCCATGCGAGATTCAGAAATGGGCAGGTTACTTAACGAATATGATTCCTAAAATAAATGCCGACAGTCGATACTTCCGGGGTATCATGATGGCTTTGAAGATTCCCCAAGATATTCGTAGCACAATTGAGGGCAAATGGGCTTGTTGGAGACCGGATCCTCAAGGGAACACCATGGATGTGTGGGTTCATGAGCCCAGCAACAAGAGTGGCATATTGATCCGTGACAATAAAGGGGGATTTATCCTTGCTGATAGAATGGATATCCCTCCAATCCAAAATGATCGGGACCTAGAAAAGATCTTTGTGGAGTGGACCAGAAGAGCTGCAATTAAAGTTAACAAAATTCGATGTGCTCACCACTTCACGGATATGGATGGAAAAAACTGGCTCATTCGGAATACTATGACTAAAGTAGACAAGGTACATCCTTTCCTACTCCATGCCGTTGAGAGTGTCTGCTATACCAGGCAGATGAGTGAACCGGTGACAAAAGCTACAAACCTCTCGAAAGCGACTCGTAGAGCCATTGACCAAGATATGAGGAAACTTTGTACCTTCTGCAAGGAAGGGGAGATTCATGAGAATTCCAGACCAAGTAATAGTAAGCACTCTGATGATAACCCGAATAGAAGACAGAGCATCCCCAGGAGCTTATTTCATGATGACACGACTATCTAACATGTTCATTGTTTCTTTCTGTCTCATTATTAGAGGTGTCTTGGGTATGCCCATCCATCACATTTATCTGATTACCAAAAACTGTGACTATAGCCTGTTCGGTGTTTTTAAACTTGGAGTTTTTATCCCAAGTTGGCACTTGAGGGCCCTCCCTATCTTGATTTGTAACCGCCACGATCCAGGCTATTTGGAACTTATATTAATAAAAGGCACTGGCACCGTCCAGTTTACTTAAAAAAAAAAAAGAAGCTATTGATCGTTCCAATCAGACTTTGATTCGAATTTCTAGACAATTCCTAATCCTACTTGGATTAGGACAGTGTTGTACGCGACCAAATTGCTTGCGCACGCATGTCACGCATTTGTATTTCTAGCAATCCCGATTCCGCCAAACTTTCCTCCGAGGAAAAATGCCTTCAAATCTGTTTTTTTAGCTCGTATTCATCTTTTCTTCATTTTATGCCCAGAAATACAAAGCTACACTAAAAGCGTAATCTTATACATAATAATATACAAACAAGACTAGTATTAGGGACCTACACGAGCATCAAAATATGCTCTATCAAATCCCCCACACTTAACCTTGTTCGTGCCGAACAAGTACTAGGCAATAAGAACGAATATTAACATTTTTCTTTCTAAACCTACGACAACCTGCCTTTACTGATCGAACTCCACACCATGAGCAATGCACCAGTCATTCATCATACTCGCGCATACCTTAATCAGTCAAGAATAAATTTTTGAATTAGCCATACCTTTCCATTGAAATTCAAATTAATTCGGATATATGGGAGATAGTTCTGTATAGGCTCCTGATCATCGTCTTCTGTTTGAAGTTCTCGTCTCATGGTTAAGCTTCATCGCTTTCTCTGACACGTGATGAATTCGCGTTCCTATGGGATATTAGAGCATCTAGTTCTATCATGACACTCGGACACTTCTTTATGAGGTTTTCATCTTTCCTTTGCATCGTCTTAGAACTTTACTTCGAATCAATGAGTCTTTTTTATGTTTCTCGTCTGTTTCTCTCTATTTGTTTCCTGAACGGTTCTAGTCACAGTCTTTGAATATCAGATATGGAACAACGTCCCGCTCTCCGTCTCTTCTTTCTGTGCGAGTCAAGCTGGGCATTTGCAACTGCTAATCCTTTCCCGATTACTTGATTTGAGAGAAGACAGTCTGTTTTCCTGTCTCGCCATGCCTTGGGATTTTGTCTTTGACTTTTGCGTGACTGAGCCATTCTTTTTCCTTCCGATTGCGAAGCGTCAACCTCCACGATTGCCATTTAACCATGAAACTCGACTTGTCGAAACATCAAACAATTGATCGCCTCTTTAGAACTTTTCTGTCAACTTCATATCCAAAAGGTATCTCGAAGAAGAGTGACAAGAAATTGAAAATTTTACCCTTAACGGATCATTGCTAGCTTGAATACAACATTAGACTGTATAGTATAATTCATGACATAAAGTTTAAATCAATTTAGATATCTTTCTTCTCTTTTCAGTTAATGACTCAAACACTAAAAAATTGAAAAAAATTCAAACTAACCTGTTCGCGCACTTCATTGCGCAGTTGCTTACGCCTGACTCTCCCCGCACTTAAAGAAAAGCTACATTTGCAAACTCAGTTAAATGTTCATGCATGCATAAAAGTCATATGAAATCATAAGTGCATTAGTATAAACATCTTAGTAGTACGATAGAGTTTCAGCTAGAAAAGTGCATAATAGTGTTTAAAAAGTAGGTGATCTACTCGACTCAACCTCCGGGCGGGAATAATTTATTCAAGTTGCTGCTCGTCTGCTGACTGTTCGGTTTGCGCAGGTGCTTGCACATTCATTTGCAAATCTGTTTCCTGCGTTTGTTCTTGTGCCGGTTGTTCTACAGATTCCTCTGCTGCTATGTGTTGCGTAGTCCCCGGCAACGACGCCAAAATTTGACCGCGCGTCGATGTGCGCAACAAATTGTTATCTCTCGTGCACCACTAGTATAGCGATGTAAGTAGGGGTCGATCAAATAGAGAGACTGTAAGGTCATTTTCTTTCCTGTAAAAACATTAAAAGAACGATTAGGAGTTGTTTGTTTGTTGTTCGTTTGCAAAGAAAAGTAAGTAGAAAAAATTAGTTAAGTTCTTAATTATAATGAAGTATATCGGCGTCAAGCTATCATATTGAAAGGAAAGATATCTTTGACACCAAGTAAACATCCTTGGCGCCGAGCAACAATGAGAGGAGTTGATCATGTT
>JAWWMW010000407.1:48128-58907 GCA_035048345.1 Echeveria elegans
CTGAGCCCTCAGTTCTCAAGCCAGAGAACTATCCTCCAATCACCACTGCTCCGGGTGATTCTTGGCTCAAAGGAACGACCTTCTCTTGATCTACAAGTCTCCCTAACTCAGCTAAAGCAGCAGACCACTCCTTCAGCCTCGATCAGAGCTTTCTTTGTTTGTAGCTTTCGTTTTCTCTCTTGCTGAATTTTCAGATCCAGGAGAATGAGAAAAGCAAATTAAGTATTGTGTGTTAACCTCTCTCATCAGCTCTATATGTATCATTTCCTTCAACCCTTGGATCAGATCAGATCCAACGATCCACAACATCCTTGACAGCTGTCCAAAACTCACCATTTGCGTGACATTTCAACACGCCAATCGCGTGAAATCCTTTTGGTGACTTGGACGAATGAATGGGCTGAGACGTGGGCTTCTTTCTGCTAGTGGGCTACTCCATTTATCAACAAATCTCCACCTGGAGCAGACCACCAGCAGACCAGCAAAACACCTTCGCGGAACTTCCTGAACTGATACTGTTCATCAGAATAACCTGGTCACAGTTCATTTCCTTTGAACAGTAGACATTTTCCTAATGTCTTCTTAGTGAATTAACCGACACCATTTCATCACTCTAGTACCTGCAATCATTCAAGCAATTCTGGTCTCAAGCCAAGCTTGGACTCTTGATTAGCCACAACTTTAATTTACATTTCAAAACAATTATCACAAGTATCAAAATAATAAATAATAAAATAATATTGGCAGAGGAAGAGGAGAGAAAAATAGAACATGGGATGGGAGTAAGCGAGTCCGTTGCGCCTCCTCCGTCTTTCCCTGTCTCCGCCTAAATCTTAATTCTTCGCATTTTCTCCGATTACTCATCATCCACGATCATTATCAATTGGGGGAGCGATCCGATCCGATTCGATTCGTAATAACAGCTTTCACTGTGTTTGTGAGATGATCGAATCGGCACACAAGGCTAAGGATTATTATCGATGAAGTGCATTCGTCGATGGCGGAGGATTCTGTTCCTCTCTATGCTCGCCGCTACCTTCCTTGCCCCCATGATTTTCGTCTCCTTTCGACTCAAAATACTTACGCCCCCCGGTCCGTCTAGATTTCATTATTTGGTTTTTTTTTTTTTAGGTTTTTTTTTTTCTTGCACTACTTGAATTGAATTGTCGGCGGCTGCTTATTGCAGGTGGAGGAGAGTATGTGAAGGACTTGACAACACTGGTTAGTAGAGTAACTACCTAAACATACCTTCATGTCATCACTTGCACTTGTTCTTTTCAATTAGTGTCTTACTTTACTATTGGTGTGTTGCTGCTGTTGATTTGAACTAGTATTAATTCTACTGTATTTTACTTTTTATCGTATCACAGCTAAGCATTTGGAGTCAGTTACTGAACCATTTGTACAATTTGCTTCTGTGACATCAGTTTCATTACTGATCTACTGCATTTGGTTGGTGATTTAAGTTGCTGTTATTTTTTTTCTTTTTCTTTTGTTATGTAGAAATTGAGGTCAGATGCCATCATGCTGAATCTCATAAAGCAGGTATTCTTCTTTTGATTGATTTTATAAATTTAATTCTTTTGTGTTATGAATTATATGGACTTCTTAGTTTTTATTTATTTATTTAGGAATCTGATCACAACTTCCAAGAGCCTGAACAAATTTTGCACAAAGATATAGATGCCAGCAATTTACCTAGCCATAAACTTACGAAAGAGGTGTCAGAATATGAAGAGCCACTAATGTGGAGTGGTTCGTTTTTTGTTAGTTCAATTCTTGTCTATTTTTTACCTTTCTCATAAAGGAATCTTCTACGAGAATCAGTTCATACTTGAACAGGGGATAATGAAACTGGCAGATGGAATGAAGTCTGTAACCCTGTAAATCAATCACCACAACAGGTACAACATTTCAACAACCTTTTTCATATGGCAAGGTGTAATCAAGTATGAGTTTCTTGATGATGCCTTACTTTCACATCAGCTGACTTACATAACCACATTGTATGGGCATTCCATTTGTTTGTTAATCTTCGTCAATTCTTTTGCAAAACAACGATAAATGGAGCCCGGCCTGCTTCGACAAAGAAACCTTTTGTGACAGCGTAAACCTGCAATTAGTTTGGTTTCTCGTTCTGAAAAGACTGCTTGATGTGTGTTGTAGTCTGGTCACTCCTCATTCCCCAGCTCCCTAAGAACTCAGCCTGTGTGGAAGATTCAAACTTACTAGATATTATCTGGATAAATTATTTCAAAAAATAAAGGCACTTATGATCTAAACTACCTGATATGACTAGCATAATAAAACCTTGCCAACACCTGTGCTTATGTTCCATTTCAGTTCCGTTCTTGATGCTTGTGAGTCGCGACACTCATTGGTCAAGCTGAAATTAGAAAATGAAGTATGTGTAACAGTTCTAAATAATACTGTGTGCCTTGATTGATCTTATTTGATGAGGTAAATAATTTTGTGACATATTTATATTTTCCTACAGAAGTCCGACGAGCCTACAGTTAGGCGTAATCAGTTTCTCCAGTCACCAACTACAACATTCAAAGATGAGAAGGTGAAAGAGATAAGGGATCAGCTCATCAGGGCTCGATTGTATTTAAAGTTTGCCCCTCCAAAAAGTTATCCTCAGCTAGTAAGAGAGTTGAAAGTACGCATTAAAGAATTGGAACGATCGCTTGGTGACGCTTCCAAGGATTCTGATTTGCGCAGAAGGTTATTGGTTAATAGCAATTTTCTGTCATAACTCATTAATAGGATAACAGTTCTGTTTTCCTCTGATTGTTCTGCAAATTGCAAGGCTGATATATGAAATAATGTGAAGTTTCTTACTATTATTTTGAAATTCAGTGTGTGGCAGAAGATGAAGTCTATGGAAGCCACCTTACAAAAGGCGAGCCATATCTTTAGCGATTGCCCCGCGATGGTCACCAAACTCCGTGCTATGACTCATAGTGCTGAAGAACAAGTCGTGGCTCATAGGAATCAGGTCACACATCTTGTAAATCTTGCTGGGAGAACTACCTCTAAAGGCTTTCACTGCCTCTCAATGAGGCTCACTTCTGAATACTTAGCTCTTCAGCCTGAGAGGCGGGAGGCCTTGAATAAAAAAGAGTTGCCAAATCCTGATTGTTATCACTATGCAATTTTCACTGACAATATCCTGGCATGTGCTGTTGTGGTGAATTCCACCATTTCAACTTCATTGGTAAGAGTCTTCTGTTAGTTGTATGCAATGGTTCTACATTGTACTTCAAAGTCATTTATTGATTAGGACTTAGGTTGCCATGAGATCTTTAGTTGCAGTCGCTAATTGCCAATCTTTTGCTTTTTATGTATGTGTTTTGCAGGAACCTGAGAAAATTGCATTTCACATAGTGGCAGATTCTCTAAACTTTCCAGCAATTTCAATGTGGTTTCTGTCTAATCCTCTCGGAAAGGCCTCCATACAGATTCAGAGCATCGACCAAATTGATCATCTGTTACCTGATCATGGTTCAACACTTCAGCTCACAAGCTCAGCTGATCCACGATATACATCTCCATTGAATCACCTTCGCTTTTATTTACCAAATATCTTCCCGATGCTGAACAAAATTGTGCTTCTTGATCATGATGTTGTTGTCCAGAAAGACCTCAAACGGCTTTGGGTTACAAAAATGAAAGGAAAAGTGGTAGGAGCTGTGCCAACTTGCAAGGAAAATGAAGCTACATACCGCAGGATGGATCTGTACATCAACTTTACTGACCCACAGATAGCAAAGAAATTTGATCCCAATGCATGCACTTGGGCATTTGGTATGAACATATTTGACCTGAAAGCTTGGAGAAGAGAGAACTTGACTGCTGTTTACCACAAGTATTTATCAATGGTATGCCCTTAGCCTTTCCGCATCTTGATCATCATAATTTTCTCCTGTTCTCAAAATTTGGGTGTTCCGCAGGGAACGAAGAAGCAAGTTTTTAAGGCTGGAAGTTTACCCTTAGGTTGGCTCACATTCTACAATTACACATTACCATTGGAGAAAAGATGGCACGTGCTAGGGCTTGGGTATGATTCAAGCACCAGTATCTCTGAGGTTGAACATGCAGCAGTTTTGCATTATGACGGTGTGATGAAACCGTGGCTGGAAATTGGGATCGCCAAGTACAAGAGCTACTGGAACAAACACCTTATGTATGATCATTCATTCTTACAGCAGTGCAATATTCACCCGTAGTTTGGGTTATAGGGGCTCCTTAGTTTAGGATACCACTCAGTTTAGTATATAACATCCACTGCTTCTTTACTATATCTTTCATATTTATTAATTCGTTACATATAGATATTATCATATCATATTAACAAGAAAAACTTGGAGGAAGCTTTGGTGATATGATGTTAACAGACTCATTTCAGTTGCTTGTTTTCAATTTTTTTTGAGTACATGATGTAAATTTCCAGCGTCATGTAGCCTCATTAACTTCAAAATAATCCAAATGGCAGCTCTTTTACTTCTCGTTACTTTGAGTCTCAAAGAGTTGAAAATGCCAGCAGATTCTTTGAATGAAGTAAACTCTTTAGTTTCGGTGAACAGTAGATGATAAACGATTGAAAACTGAAAATGCCACAATTTCAAATTTGTGTGCACTTTCCTTAAGTCATAGTACATTTTATTCCAACATACCAAATAACACAAATCCACTGCTCGCCCTTCATGGTCTTTTCTATTGATCATTGTGTAGTTACAAAACTGTGAAAAAGATTGCTGATGATGTTTTATTTAAGATAACAACAAGGGCGAGCAGTATCAGGTACTCCATGATAAAGAAAGACAGCATTTTATCGCAAACTGTCTTGCATGCTGTTTGTGATAGCAAGCTTTGTCTTTGCCCCGATGGACAATAAAACAGTTCACATAACTCCGCATCCGCAGCCTCCATCTTTCTTTTCGCCACCAATGCTTTTCAGCATTTGGCAGTCTAACGGATTCTTACAGCAGAGGAAATATGAACAGGAAGATGTATGTTATAAATGGAATAACTTGAAAAAAGTTTTTGTTGACCTCTCTATGTAGACCCTTCAACTTCTACAACGTCAGGTCCAGAAACTGCCTGCAATACGATGGCAGACATTATCTGATTATCATCACACATAAACACATTAAGGATTAAAAAAAAGTTTAAACACGCGGAATTCCAATAATTGAGTACAATCACAGCTTTAAAGTTAAGCCTAACCTTTGAACACTACTGGCACCCTACATAAGATGAATGCAACAGAAAACAGAAATGTGGAACCTCAGTACTATTAGATAATGCGGGGATGGCAATGGCAAGCAAATAATGCAACTTGAGGAATTAGCAAACATCAACAGTACTACTTGGGACTTGATCCCAAGTAGCCCAATTTATCAGCCAAGAGACTCACATCCTCATCTTCGTTACCCGGAATCTCCAACTCGCCTTCTAACCTACGTGTCAACAATTCTTCCCAAAACTCATCATCTAATTCTTTGTCCACGCCTTCTCTACGCTCCATCTCGTCTTGATGTGCTTTTCCACCCCTACCATACCCTTGCATTTCTAGTGCGAGTGACTCTAGCTCGGACACTTCAAATCCATACTCTTGAAATTCTCGAGGTTCTGCTTTAACAAGGCTTAGGTTCCACCCTTGAACGTCCTGACTGCATCCTTGGCCAATCGGCCATCTTCTTTTTCTAGTTGCAGCTTCCTCAAGCTCGTTTCTTTTCTCCTTCTGTTTAACCAGTTGATTAATAAAAGCAGGATTCTGCATTGCCCTTGCTAGGAAAGTCATCATGCGCTGTTGTTTCTGCTCGGTCCCCCGAATCCTTTGCTCCATTGACTGAAGATAAATTCTAGTGTTCTGCTGCTGCTGTCTGAGTTCCACTAGCTCAATTGTCAGATTTTGCTTAACCCTCCTCAGACGATCGGTTTCAGCATCCGTTCCGTAATGCCCAATTTCAACACAAGGGACCACATTTTGTTGCTGCGAAAGAACGACTTGACTAGAAGAAGAAGAAGAAGAAGAAGAGACCTTCCTTCTCCTGATGTACTTGAGTAGATGCTTGTGCCCCATTAGAAAACCCTCATTGGCAAACTCCCACCTGTCAGGATCCACCTTGCGGAAACCCTGCACGAAATGAATAGTCGGAAATGAATAACATAAAGTTCATGGAACTAAAAAAAAACCAGAATTTGCAAAGGAGTGACATATGATGGAGGCTCATATATACCACACTTCACAAATACATGATTTCAAATAACTCCATTAATTATCTTGACTGGTTCAGTTGATTCGTCTCGAATCGAACGGGATACCTATATTGATGAGTGTAACCTTTGTAGTGTATATCCTTGATGATCTAGCAAGCTACAAGAACGAGTCATTGGAAGATTGATTACACAATTATAGTTATTGATTATGCAAGCAAGCACATCCCAAATTGAATCGGAAAAAAAAAAAACAAGAAATGAAAAGGGTTGAGTTGTGATTTGATCAAGTACTTACATAAGTGTTGAGCTGCCTGACAAAGCTGGAGAAATTGTTGTGTTTAAAGTAATTGGGTAGGAGAGTAGTGGAGAAGGCATGTGGATCCCATACCACAAAGCTTTGACCGCCTCCACTCCAAGACACAATACTCGCTGTGCTTGGGTCGTCTACCATCTCAAATGTCTTCGCCACGAATGGTGGAGGGCCGACGTCATGAAGCCCCTCCATTGCCTGCGGCACTGCGTACTCCTCCTCTTCCTTCACCGGATCCATTGGATTGATTGACTTTCTGATTTGGGGAAAGAAACTGCTACTGCTGCTGATGATGGTGGTTGGTGTCTGGTGATGCAGATGAGGATGTTTACTTACCCAAAAAAGAGCAGCAGAGCATCATTTAAAGACAGTGGGGGTAATTCAGGCATCAGCAGCTACGGCTATGAATATAATACTCCGGCTTAGACGTGAGAAGCGTCTTGTGGAAACTTCTAGAATCTTGCCTTCTTTCTCTCTTTCTTTCTAAATATATATTACTTCTTCTACTTCTACCGAAAGATTCTTTTCTCTCTCTTTTTTTATTCTTTTCTAATGGTCTCTAGGAGTTGGGGCTCCTGCTTTCTAATGCTGCATCTTTCTTTGCTAGGGAACTGGGAAGGGAAAAAAAAGAAGCTTTAACAGTCGGGAAACTTCTGGAACTTCCCAAGGGCCAGGGGCCTAACTGTAAATTTATTATTAATGCTGTATTCTATTCATATTCTAAGATTCGAAGAAGGGTGAGAAACGGAAGTGCATAAATCTTAAGGGACTAAATAAAAAGAGAGATGGGTCTACTTGTCACGAAGGTAGCAGTTAAGAATTTTGAGGGCATCACGAAGTTTTGAGCCTCCTGATTCTCGTAGGTAGTTAATGGAGGTCATTTACATTGGGTCCCAGATATTTGGTTCTTGAGTGATTGATTAAAAGATTTGTTGGGTACTTGGGTTGATCTTGGTTTTCAAGGTGGCTACCTACAAATGTGATGACAAGTAATGATAATTATTATGACTTGATTGTTATAAATATCTTTAGAAATTTTGGAAAATTTTAGGAATTCGTTAAAATTCGAATATACTGAAATATATTTAGCAACTAAGAGAGAGTGAAGAAGAGGGGTGCATTTCTACATTCACCCAAGCTCCTATTTATACTGCAAACCTTCACAACACGATCCGCTAATCTCTAAAATTTACTCTCATTTTTTATCATGTGAGCCCCACTTCTTTCACAAGCAAGACCAACAAGCATCCTATAATTACTTTCACAACACTTCCCCTGTTAGGATGTTTGGTGCATGTTTATATTACCTCGTTAAAAATCTTATTTGAAAAAATTCAGTGGGATAAAAACCAGTAAAGGAAAAAATAGCGCAGCCACGCAAAGCTTCCCCTCATCTTGACACTGATGAGTGATCATAAATTTTACAGCTACTGCATCCCGATTTTTTGGACATGCTTTTTGAATATGGAAGTGGGAAGAGCCTTATTGAAGAGGTCTGCTGAGATCTCGTCAGAACAGACATACTGTATAATAATTGTCATGTCCTTTTTCAATTATTGAGTGTATGAAAAGAACTTTGGGTGGATGTGTTTTGTTCTATCACTTTTTTATGAATCATTCCTTCATTTGAATAATGCAACCAGCATTATCTTCGAAGACAATGATTATCTCATTCACTGACGGGAGACTGCTTGTGGCCCTGATATGTTGTGTCATGGACTTCAGTCATACACATTCGAGACTTGTCTCGTGCAGGGTCATAGCTTCAGCATGTTTTGATGATATTGTGACTACGGTCTGCTTTTGCGAATGCCAAGAGATCGTAGTACCTCCACATGTAAATACATACCCGGTTTGTGATTTTCCTTTGTGTGGATCAGACAAATAGTCCACATCAGCGTAACCAATCAGAACTGATTTTGCATTATTAGGATAAAATAGTGTTAAATCAATAGTTCCTTGAAGGTAACGAAATACATGCTTGATTCCATTCCAGTGCCTTTTTATATGAGCGAAACAGAATCTTGCTAACACATTAACTTGAAATGATATGTCAGGTCTTTATGACTTGTTCAAACACTGAATAGGAAAACAGATCCAAGCCCCAAGTGTCAACAATGGTCATATACAAGAACAAAAAGTCCTCCCTTGGCTAAACCTTCTACTATTTTTCAGTCTCTTTTCATAAAGCATCAGCGGCTCTGAATCCAATATTTTCCCTGAAGCAAAACAAGTATTTTTTTCTCTTCAGAAATGCATCACATCATAAACATAATAAATTAGGGGAGTTTTGATGCCAATATATGGAAGTGGATTATGAGGACGTCAGTTAATCTGATTTCATGAACTTTAGTTTAGTTTGTTCTTTGCATTGTCAATTATTCATATATCACAACACAACATGTTGTAATATACTCCCTAATTCTTGAAATGTTCTTCGATTATTAAAAAACAATGAGAGTGTGAAAATAAAAATTAATTAGAAACAAATGAGTGATAATAAAGTAGAAAAAGGTAGTACGAGTGTTAAAGTAGAAGAGACGACATCCAGCATACGAATCAGGACATATGAGTATCTTCCTATATATAAAGTGCAAGCACTCAAATTGCCGGTTACAAAACCGGGACTATATTTTATTGGACAGAAATACATTCTAACTATCAATAATACCACTATTAATACCACCATTATTAAAATTCAAATCACTATTATAAAACCACTATTATAAAATAAACTTCTCTTTAATAAATCATCTCTTTAATCCACTCTAATAAATCCACTTTTTAATCCAGCCCAAAAATAAACTCACTTTCCACTTTCATTTTTATTAACCGCTTACCTCATTCCACTTCAAGCACAGGTCTTACTGTGCTGCAAATTACTACTCCATCCGTCCCATATTTTTCTTCTCATTTCCTTTTTTGATGTCCCAAAATTTTCTTCTCATTGCCTTAAATGGAAAACTTTTTCTCTCACATTTACACTCTCTCTCCAATCTATTCACTTTCCACTCATTCACTTTCCTACTTTTATCTCATAAAATTTAATTTTCTTAAAAACCGTGACAACTACCAAATGAGAAGAAAATATTGGGACAGAGGGAGTATTATTATCAGAATCATGAGGACATGTAGCCTTTCCTGAAAATAACATTCAACCCCATACAAAATGAATACCTAGTTTAATTTTCATGGGTATACGACTTGATGATCGAGATAGTAATTTAAGAGTTCTCTTCGTCACAACAATCCTCAAACATGAGCAGTCGCAATGATTTTACGTTTTGCCTCACGAATAGACTTGAGTCCTTGTACACTAGATTCATCAATATCATCAAAAGTCTTTGAACAAAAAAATGGCAAGTTTTTTCTTTCGATTAAACAACACATCTTGAAGAACTGACATCGAATTCAACATTTGCTGAATCATTCATAGATTTCATAATCCTAGATTTGTGAAAATTTATCTTCTGAAGTAAAAACTTGTCACTCGCGGTCATTGTGAAGTCATGGACGGCATAAAGGAAGTTGCAAAAGCATTTAGACTATAACTAGAAGATACTTATGGTTCAACAAGTGAATAAGGTTGAACTAGCTAATTTTTCAATCAAACCTGAATTGTCTGCTTCTTGTGAAGGAAGAACATTAGGGTTTGGAGAACCCGTTGGAATAACTTGAGCCGCCGCCTCCTTGTTTTTCGGCCGCCATATTCAAATAGTTTATTGTTTGGCTTTGAACGAATATGACTACGAGGTTAAGTCCTATGTTGACGACAAGCTATGAATTTGAAAGAAGATTTCTGACAGTGATGGGACAAATTTGATGGAGGGTAGACATATGAAGGTGAAGAAAGCGGAAGAGGTGAGTATGTGTGATAAGAAAATTGAGTTTATCGAAGAAATGAGTAGCCGAGATTGTCAATAACGAAGCTAAACGAATTCCATTTTCAAGTATTTAATTTTTTAGAAAATTTTGTGAAAGAAAAGGAATAGATTTACGATGAATAAGACAATAGACAAAATCAGGGTGTTCTCCAATAAAATTGGAGAAGAAAGGCGTATGAGACGATTTGGAAAGTACGTAAAAGATTGGTGGAACACCTAAGATAGAAGGTCCAGGAGAGAAAGAAGGCATGGAGATGGAAGAGGAATAAAAATTAATATTCACTCCACCCCTTTCTTATATATCTGGAGTTTAACCGAATTACTGCTTACGAATATTCATGGTGAAGGTGAACTCAC
>JAWWMW010000410.1:11398-23874 GCA_035048345.1 Echeveria elegans
GCAGGTGGTGTTGTAGGGGGAAGCTATATATGCAAAGTAAAAACAGCATAACGTTTGTTAACCCACTTCGGCAATCAACCTACTGTGGAGAGCCTAACTCAGTAATGTTCTCTTATTGATTTCTAGAACTTGTACAAAGATCTTTTATGTCTATCATAACAACCTTTACAATTCTCTCAACTCAGAGTTCACTACCTATACTACCTATCCTGATAGTATAACTATTTCTGCTCAAGCGTTTCACGTCTTCTCGAACTGATCTCCTTCAATAGACTAATTACGCGCGTAGCTTGGAACGATCTCGTGCAACCTTCTTCAAAGAATATTGGCATTTGGCTTCAAGGTATTTGTGTGTATATGTGTTTAATCTTATGAGATTCGTTATTGGTCTTGGGAGTATGCTCATGTATTTATATGCTCCATGACCTCCTTTTTGAAACTAGGAAATATGGACGAATAACTAAGTGTGTTCCTTTTGGAAATTTCCTAATATTTGATCTTTTTGGAAGAAATTTTTCAAATCCTTGTTCCAATGAAGATTTCCTATGTATTGTCGGCTGCCTAATTCACGCTTTAGGCGATCGAGGATCTTTGACTTTGATTATAGGAAATCTCCAAACTTTGGCTTCAAGAGCGATCTGGGTTCTGATCTGGACTCTGCGATTTAAAGCTCAGGCTGTAGCTTCATCTTCAGCTTCGCCTACAGCTTTATCTTCAGTTCAATTTTGCTCCAAAATGATGTCATACAATCGATAGAACAACACAGTCACGTACATTTTGCAGCTACCTAAATATACTTTGTATTGGATGAAGAATGTACACGTCCATATAGTTTATATAATCATATAATATATCAAAACCATGAAATTTTGAATTGCTACACAATGTTGTTTGCAACACCAAATCCAATTAGTTTGTTACTATATTTATTTTTTTATGACGCTCTATGATGAATGATGGTATGAAGTTAATTTTTTTTGAAATATTTGGATTGAAATATGAGGAATTTAGTCATGAGGTGACGAGAAAACTTTGTAAACTTTCGACATGAAATGTGAAATAATAAGCCTAAGGTGACATTTTTGTCATGAAACAGCGGCCACGGATTTGCGTGTTTCCAAGTTCACACATGAATCCAGATAAGAAGATCCACCGTGTATGAGACTTAGACGAGTGACGTCAAAACATGAAACATCAAAGTATTAAAGTATTCAATGTCTGTCTGTACCTGAGGATGCTTCATGAACTTTTTTACATATGAATGAACAGCAAGAATAGAATCACGTAAACGAATCTAAGAAATGTTGTCTTTCAAGTCCTGAATGCATCAATGACTTGGTTCTGATGATACCTAAGAAATATCTCGTAAAAAAACAAAGAGAAAATTAGAGAACACATTGCTGAGTTCAGCCCGACCCTGAGCCTACAAGGCTACAACTAGGAATCGAATTATCATGGCGTCACTGAGGAATTATTGGCTCATTGGATTTGGACCTAACTGATGCGAAACTTGACTAATAAAGTGACCGAAAATGAATAATATAACTATCAAGCAAGGAGACGGATCTACCTAATAGAACCTTTCAGTGAAGTTCCAGCTACCGCTTGTTCTGTGTTTCCTTCACCTTGTAGATCTGGTGGATAAGCATTTTCCGCAAGCGAGGACCTTAAGCATGGCTTTTGGCCTTTTTGTGTGAACTTTTTGCCTCCCAAGCTGCAGAAAATGAAAGTCACTTAATTAAGGAATCCGTCAATCTGGCAACAACCACAAATTTGGTTGGTTGGAAGGCAAAACCGTGAAAAGGGAAGGGAAAAAAGTACTCATACAACAAGACTGCTATTTCACATATTCATGTACTTTTCGGAGTTACAGCAAAAGGAAATTATGTCAAGAGACTACTACCTTGCGTGGAGTGGCTCCATGCGCCTTCCAGCAAAATAGACTTCTAGAGCTCGACTCCAATTTCCTGCGAATGTAGACTTGGTCAACAACACTAGGCTCGAATCATACAGTTTTGTTTATACTAATATTTTGTAGTTTCTTCGCTTCCAAATTTCACTTGCCTATATGCATCATGCTAAGTTGCATGATATACTGAAAACAATGAAAATATAAGGGGAAAAAAGAGGACTATCAAAAAAAACAAAGAGGTGCTAGAAACTGTTCTAAAATGTTACGAGCAAAAGACCACCAGGGAAGCCTACAAATTTTCCTGTTCAAGCTTCTCTGAAATGGAAACGGCTTTGCGCCTTGACCATGCACTACTCTGTGAACATCCTTCTGGTTGTTGTATAACATGAGCGAGGGAGACCTTACTTTTCACAATGCTTTGGTTTGGATTTTGGCCTACGAGTGTTCTCTTTTCTGGCAGTGACACTCCAACTGGTCGTCTATGCGGAGATGATGACTTGCCTACAGCTATTTCCGCATCTCTTTTAACAAACCCTACACAACTTGACTTGTGTTCTTCAGGAGAAACAGATACCTCTACAATTTCGCTCCCTCCTGTTGCACGAAGAATTTTAATCAAGAACTGTACAAAAAATTCTTACAAATCTTGCAAGGTTTTAGTTACCAGTGGGCTTTCTGCTATTTGCAGCCGACTCTGGATCCTTAGACATTTGAGGCCCGACTCCAGATGCAGATAAGATTACTGGCATTGTGCAACCTGAACCTACGTCGCATCTAAGCTCTATTGTCACGGGGAATCCCACAACAGATTCAAATGCTGGTATGATATGCTCGCCGTACTTATGTGCCTTGAATTTTGCAATGTGTGAACTGAACATCAGCTGGACCACTGGAGCTGTCAAGGAAAACATTTGAAAATCTTAAACATGAATCTTTTTAATGTGCAATTCCAGTAAATACAAAACTCTAATCAATTTGTTGACCATGTGAAATATCATTTAACAAAAACTATATAAATGCATTGAAGCTTAACGAATTTGGTTTTAGAAGAAGCATGTTGAATAGAGAAAGGTACCTGCTCCGAAACTGACAGAAACCAGCTTTCCTTCCCGGTACATAAACTGTTTAATGCTATTTATTTGTATATTTTCCAAAAAATCCAACCAAATCTCTTCTATATCTGCCTGCATTTGATCCGAAACCTTACTTTCAACGGCTCTAGTTCTATCAGCAGAATGCGTCGAAGTCTTTCGAACCTGCATCTCTTGCTCGGGATATCTTTTCACATCGCTAATTACTCTACTTTTACTCATACCTTGAGATGTTCCAGCATTAAGGTTATCCGTATTGCCTCGTGATAGCCTTTTACCATAATTTGATACGCCATCATACAGAGTCCGTGATGTATCTTGTCGAGCAGAATTATTCTGAAGTAAGGGACTGTTATTTGAAGTCGCTTCAGCTGATGACCCAGGCAACATGTACTGTTGATCTGGCGCAAGTTGTAGAAGCACAGCTGTTAACCAAGTCAGTTTGTCATTTGACGTTCTTAGTTGCTTCTCGGCTTCAGACAGTGTTTTGAGTGCTTGCCGGAGTTTCTCAGTGTCTTCCTTAGATACTGAAAAAGCAATACGATTCGATGGACCAGTGATATGTTTTTTGATTAGAACGCCTAATGGCATAAAAGGCTACTAAGTCAACATCAACAAACCTGAGTTTAAAGTAAAAAATCGACGATTTAAAAAAGTCAGCCAGAAGAAATGCAGATGTTGCGAGACTGTACTTACAAGTTTGGTGTTTAAAGAACTTTCTTTTTTGCGCGTCTTTTGTGAAATCATATCCACCAGCAAGGATATCAGTTATCACAGTTGCAAGTTGAGACATCAATGCCAGTGGCTCAACGCCAGTTTCCATTATATCTCTCAGACTTTTAACAGTATTAACTGTGTCCGCAGATATAGCCAGATCAAGTAAAGCAACCAATTTTTCATCAGATATTAGTCCAACCTGAAAACAAACATGTCATCAGCTTATTTTTTAAAGTCGTTAAATAAGTAAGCACAAAACCTGACAGGAACATATTGCAAGAAAGGCATTAGCAAGTAAAGAACGTCCCATAATTCCAGTTAACACAATAAGATGGGAAAAGAATGTACCAGTTCTTGAACCAGCGAGATCGATATGTTTTGTCCGAGTAAACTCAGCTGCTCAAGTGTCATCTCCGCATCCCTAAGGGATCCATCGGATTGTGACACAATAAGTTTGAGAGCATCTTTATCAATTTGCAAATGCTCTTTTCTAGCAATCCACTGCAATGTGAGAAAGATATCCGTGTCTTTCAACTTTGGGAAAAAGAACTTCTGACACCGAGACACAATCATATGGGGCAACACGTCAAGACTAGAACAAGCAAGGATGAAAACCACTCGCCTTGGTGATAGATCGACAACTTTAGAAATAGCACTCCAACATTCCGGGGATAAGGTATCACAGTCGTCAAAAATAAACACTCTATATTGTGACGGTGCTTGCAAGACGATCATATTTTCAAGCTGATCCATAATACCTTGGAAATCGAAATGGCTGACAGGACCCACTTCTTGAATATTGTGGCTCTTTCCCATGTCATATGCAATACAAGGATGACAAAAGCCACAGGGTCGAGGCTCATCTATGGAATGACAATTTAGAGCTCTTGCAAAAATCCGAGCGGATGAGGTTTTTCCAGTACCCTGAAGACCATAAAAGACATACAGGAATCCCACTTTCCGTCTAACAACGGCATTTGATAAAGCCTGTGCGACCAAATGTTGACCGACCAAGTCTTTGAATGTCCTAGGCATATATTTTTGAGTCAAACATTGATGCCGACTAGTTCGATACTTCCCAAACCTTTGGCGGTCGCCTGATTTGGCCTCGGAACTGTAATCTGATTCAAGATTATCCTTTAACATGTGATTTGAAAAGATCCCCAGTTCGCCTGAATATTCATGCGCCCATGCTGCACTATCTGAGTTGGCCTGTGAAGCTGATGCATCAACAAGCAACGGAAGGGCATCTCCTTCGGACTTACTGGAGGCATCAGACTGATTCGTCGCGGCATGCTGATTAAAAGCATCTCTCCCTTGCGGACTTGCACATGCGTTCTTTAACCTTGGGTCGGTCAACCCGCAAGATAAACTCCTTCCAGCCTTATCAATGAAAGTTCTACTTCTACGATGAATTCTTGACCAGTTCCACGGGATACCACACCCATTTCTAGAAGCTCCGCCAACATATTTGTCAGATACTTCTTCTTTGCCACTAGTTTGAAGCTTTGAGCGCCTCACAGGTTGAGAAACTGAATCAGGCGCAACGGAAATGCCATTTTGAGCTCTAGAAGCAGTAGCCCGGCTTCGTCTACCACTTCTAAGTTTGCGTCTTCTACCCCTATTTACCCCGTTTCCACTAATGCCTTTGTCTTTCGCTGCATTAACTCTATCTATTACGTCACTTTTCTCATGAAACTGACCTTGAGACGATGACATGGAATCACTTTTCTCTCCCGCTTCATTTAACTGCTCTGATAGTGTATTGTTTTGGTAATCTTGACTCTCCTTCTCTTTCAGTTTAGCCGTTTTACCTTTCGTCTCAGTTTCACGGCCACAATAACTCCATTCTACATCTCGCACAGCTTCCTCTTCTCCTGCCAAAACATTAATATCCATACTCCTCTGACTCGCTTCGCCTCTCCTAATTCGCCGCCCACTGCTTTTTCCACTCCGGTCATTCACAAAACCCGCATCATCAAAACTCACCATTTCCTCACCAGGAGCAACCTTCCACGACAACATGTACGGAGCTTCATTCCGTGACACAAATTTCTCACGCCTACCACGCTCATTACCCACCGATCTCCTTCCTTCTTGAAACAAATCATCATCATTCTCTAATCTCTTAGCCAACAGCTCAGCCACTGAAGCTGAGTGCCACGAACGAGGAGTTGCCGAAGGATCCTTTAACGACCTAGACCTTTGTAAAACAATAAGATCTCTCATAAATAACCTATCCGAAACTGCAGGACTTTGCTTATGCATATGGTTTTTTAAGTGTATGCAGTTTGTCAAATGTATATGGTTCCGTAGATGATCACTAATGTCACCATTCGCATCCTTCAGAACCCTGTCCCTCAATACCCTAGTCATAATCAACACTCACACTTCATCATCCTCAACAACTTCACTATTCCCTCAAACTACGAAATCACAAAATATCCGCATCAGGCCATCTTCACACTCCTGTCATTTTCAATTTTTCTTGCAAACATGAAAAGATCAACATTCACAATCTAAACCTGCCAAACCAACAATCACAGCAAATGAAGCAGCACTGAGGTGTAAGAAGCTGAAAATAAATCCAGGAAATTAAAACCTCAAAATCCACAATGCAACTAAAAATCCAAATTTTAAACTGCACAAGAATCTCAATCATAGACCCATCTGGAATCCAACTCACATCATCAATTCCACACATAAAAACACATGTAAAGAAAATCCAGGGGGTGAAAAGTACAATAAAGGTTGAACCTTTAATGCTGGAAAAATCAATTTGGGTGGTAAAAATAAATTAAAACATACCTGAACGGCAGAAGCACAAGAGACCCGTTTGCGCCATGAAAATCCCAGATCCCATATTGGAAAAACCAGCCAACCACAACTTCACTTGTAAATCACGAGATTGCTGCTGACAAGGATGTTGGAACAAATTGGTTCCAATCTGAGACGGTGCGAGATTAAAGAAGAGAAAAGATGTTTGGCTAGTGAAGCTGGAAGTCTAGACTCTAGAGAGAGAGGAAGAGGGATGAGTCAGAAATCTGGGGAGAGTGACGAGAGAGGTGTTGGTCGCTACGAGCCAAGGAAACCGGGGTGTGTCCGTTAACGCAGTGCTCGGCTTCTCTACGACTGCTACTGCTGAAATTTGTAATTATTTATTTGAATTTGTAATCAACAAAAATTAAGGATTCATTATTAAAAATGAGAGAAAATGAAATAAATCAAATTGGCGATTTTTGTAAACTACTTCCTCGGTCCCATATATTTATTGGACTTTTTTTTTAATATTCTCAAAATATACCTTACACATTTTAAAATAAAATATTACTCTCTTCATTTTTTCACTTTTTACAATCATTAAATATTTATTATCAATCAAATAATTTTCTCTTTTTAATCATTACTTACATTACTTTTTATACTTTTTCATCAAATAGTATCAATTAGCCAACTTATATTGATTTCTTAATTTTTGTGGCAATTTTAGAATCGTAAAATTTATTTTGGGACGGGGAGTAATTGATTTGAAAATTCTCTGCATAGGAAAGGTGGGATTTTGAATTAAAGTATTTGTTTTTGCTCTCAGCGGAAATATGATGATAATGTAACATGGGCTATGAGCTACTGTAAGTATTAATGGTCAATGGAGCTCAATGGAGACATTAATGTTGATCTTTTTTTTTGATTGATTGTAAAAACAGTAGTACATGACGTACATGACTCAAGTATATTTCATTCAGCTGAATGCACAGGCCTAAAAGGCACCTCCACTAATATCATCACGTCGCACGCGACGGTGAATATCAACTAACACATACCTTCTCAACGAGAAAGGCACTGAACATCCGATCTAAGTCACCGAACCCACACCAATAGTTCCATAACGAACTATGATGAAATTATTCACTCAAAAAATTAAAAAAACTAACAACCGAAAACAACATGAAAACAAAGCAAACCCACTACCAATCCTTGTCTGCAGAACCACCGAGAGTCGCACCGTCCGGTCAAGTCCACCCAAGCCTCCTTAAATCATACATGCAGAGACTGAAACGCCATCCAGTCGTGTAGCAATGAGCCAATCCTCCGCCAAGCCACTGAGAAACCGTCGCGACCACACGAGCATCGTTCCACAGCCACACCGTTCTGATCCTCCATGAGACGTGCATGCATGTCTGATCCGAAGTCGGATCCGGCAGCCAAGACCCACCACGACCGGATCTCACCAAACCAGACCACCCAAACTCCGATCCGTCAAACCAGGGAGAAGGGATGGGTAACAAAAAGCCTATCTACATAATATTTACAATCTTTTAGGGCAGAAGAAGACCACCGCCGTGGAGGAGTGGTTCTGACTATCCTCCACCCCCGGAGGAGGAGGATTGAAGATGGAGAGCACTGCTGGTTTTAGAGAGAAGGCGAGAGCTTTTTCTGTGGGATTGTTTTTGAGATATGTGTTTCTTGACATTAATGTTGTATATGAAAGCAGTGTTGTAAAAACCGACCCGACCATCGATTCGGCGAGGTCATCGGGTCAATGTGTTGATGGTTCAACCGGGTTGAACCGTAGGTCAATGTTAGTTTTTTAAAAATATGTTATTTTTATATAATGTATGACATATATATATACAAATACAATTTCACAAGAAAGAGTATTGGTAATTAGTAAAAATTAGAAATTGGTAAATGCTTGCATCTATTTGGAACCTTGTTTAAGGAGCTTATCTTGATTAAACCACTATAATCTAGATTCGAATTGACTTGAAAACGTTGAAGAAGCCAAACTAGTGTGTCTTGCATCATCAGAAAGTGAAGCAACAACTTCTTGAAACCAAGTAGCACGCTTTTTGGTTTCTTGAGACCTGAGTTTAGGAGCAAGTCTATCTCTTTTGTTTCTTCGTGCTTCGGTTGTTGACTGTATACCGTATATGTGGATGTTGGAAGAGACCAAATCAAAATTTAAAATGTCTATTTTATCCACGTGATAGGGTATACTCAATTAGTGAAATTTGGGATAAGGTTAGACAAGGATTGTCAGTTGATTGGCTAGGTTAAACATTATTCACCCAGTTGTGGAAAATTGATATTATATGTATTTCTACGGGACGTGGAGACTTGGGTTCCTATTATTATTTCCTTTTAAATTTCAAGTCGATATCTTTAGTTTATTTGGAGCATCTCCAACAATGAAACCTCTGTAACCCCAAATCTGTAAAAATAAACTCACGTGTCATAGATACAAACCCAAATATACAATTCGAGCTCTTCAGCGCAGGATGTAAATTTTTAAAATTATACAACCCTACACTGTCGAGCTTCATATATGCAACTCTCGGCTCAGTCTCTATTTCTTGGACGATTCATCGAGCTTCGTCGATTCACGATCCACTCCTCAAAGTCGAAGCCTTTTCAAAGTCGATTCATGTCGCCGATCACGGTTTTGTGTTCCACTGAGGATTCAGTGTTATGTCAGAATTGTGAATGGGAGACACATAGTAGTTGTGGTAGCAGGTCGGAGATGGTCGGGTGTTCATGATAGGAATAGTTTGTAGAAGGGTTTTATGGATGTCCTAAGGTGTGTGAGTTGATGTGATGTTGGGATTGGAGGATTTTGGGAAGAAGGGGTTGTTGGGATCTGGTGCCGATAGTGAGAAGGAAGGGTTTGATCAGTGTGGTGAATTTGAGGTTTTGATTTTTTTTGGTTTGGGATACTCCTGCCTTTAATCTTGATGATTTGATTGGCGATGACAAAACATATGGAATTATTGGATTGGATGATGTAGAAACCGAGACTACTCCTTTGCCCAAGGTTTGTTGCTCCTTGTGTGCTTTGCTGTGTTCTGTTAGCGAGGTCGTAAATGTTCAATTTTTAGTCGGAAGTGCAGTTCATACTTTCTGTTTAGTTACATTTGTGAGTAGATGTCCAACTCAGTCCGCTGATGATCACACGGAGGGTATCAGTGTTCCTGATAAACCTGATGTTCTGCCATTTGTATTGGAGTTAGTAACTCATCGGTTGGAGTGTTGTGTTGGTGGACATGAACTCTCTAATAGCGTGACAGGCCTGCTTGCTCGGAAGGCTATGACTGATAGGTGGAGCTGAAATTCTTTTGTTTAATGTTGGTGTTTAGTGTTTAGTCCTTCCTATTGTTGGCCGTCCGGCTGGTACTCTTGTTGTTTCATTATATTTCTCATCAATGTTTTTATTTATTTTACAGATCAATATGCATCTTCCCATTGGTGCAAAACTTTATTTTGAGTATCTATAAAATGCATACCCTCAAATCAAAAAAAAAAATGCATACCCAATTTTAAAATATAATGTGCATACCCATTTACAAATTTGCATCGGAGATATGTTACAGAGATAGATCGTAACATTTTGATGATCAATCAAAGTTAAGACGTAACATTTTGATGATCAATCAAAGTTAAGACGTATATGACCTCTCTTTGGCATAGTTCATTACGAGTGAGAGATTGAAAGAAAATATATAGAGAGAGAAACAGACATAAGTACTTCACTTTTCCAATCAAACTAGACATTCCACACTTGAGCTGGCACACACATAACATGCTTTATTTCATAGAACTCCTTTTTTTAAGGTACACTATATCATACACACTCTTGGGATACGTATTTGCCTTCTTCGCTTTTCTTTTAAATTAAGTTACACGGCCGCTACAAATAGTATCTCATGATATATATTGAACTGGTCTCTAGTTCTCAACCTCTGGATGTCCGCCATGTCCTCCTCCTCCATAGTGTCCTCCTCCATGCCCTCCTCCGTAGTGTCCACCATGTCCTCCTCCTCCGTAGTGTCCACCATGTCCTCCACCTCCGTAGTGTCCACCATGTCCTCCTCCCCCATAGTGCCCGTGTCCATCTGCAACCACATCATCTGAAATTATTTTTAATGTTTATTTTATGAGACAAATTTGTAATCAACCACTCATGAAACAAAAATCCCATAAATAACACATTTAGGTTAAACTACATACAATCTTTGCATAAGTACGCACCTGTTTGATCTACTGGGTGACCTCCATGTCCTCCGTGTCCCCCATGTCCTCCATGTCCACCGTGTCCATAATGTCCATCATCAACAACGTCCTCTAAACAAATACAAATTTATCAAAAAAACATAAGTTCTCTCACTCTATACCCGGAAAATAACTTGAATTTATCTGAATGTTCGTGTATGGGATTCTCTATTCAGTTTATCATAATCATTGACTTACTGGTTCCAGCTGCTAGTAGTTCGCGAGCTGACACTTCTGAGGCAATAGCAAGGGCCACAGCCAACAAAAGACCAACGAAGAGGAAAGCCTTCGAGTAAGCCATAATGAGTTTTAGTAATAGAGGTAGGGTTTGATGAGTGAGTGAGTAAGTGAAGCTTCAAAGCCCTTCTATTTATAGGCCTTCTTGATTTTGTCTGCATGTGAATGAGTAGAACGTACTGATGAGTAGTGCTGGTTTGTATATGGATGTCGGAAGAGACCAAATCCAAATTTGCAATTAATGACTACTTTTTCCACAAGGTAGGGTATACTTAGTTGGTGAAATTTGGGATAAGGTTAGACAAGGAATTCAGTTGATTGGCTAATGTTAAAGATGATTCATGATGTTGTGGAAATTTGATAGATATGTAATTCTATGGGACGTGGAAAATTGGATTACTTTATCTTGTTTCGGTTCGATGTGAAGGTCGGTAGGTTTTGGTCATTTTGAAAATATTGCTTGATTTCAAATCTGTATTGAAATACTTAAGAATATGTCATTTCGGTGGATTGAACCTTACCCTAAAACTGTTCAAGTTTGGTTTAGTTTAACCCGTGAATAAAAACCCTGTTTCTCTACCTGTCCCTCTAACTTCTTCTAGATCGAGGCCTCTAGCAAAGTAGAAACACATGGCCGCATATACTTCCAGTTTGAATCCCTAATGGTATAAGAAGTAAGCATATGGCAGTCGGAGATTTATTACCAAACTAGAAAATGATCGATGATTGAAATTCTCCTGAGTGTATAATAGGTTGAATACTGATCAGCTTCATATTTGAATGAAAAGTTGAATTGAGCTTTACAATTTTTTTTTTTTTGGATTTGTTGCGAAAAGAAAACTATACTTAAAACCTTGTCATCATAGTTTATATGCAAGTTAGATTAATATCGACCATCCATGTTTTTTGCAAATCCAATCACCCTATTTAATTAAAATCAATTTTAAATATTAACCGTTAGATTAATAAAACAATCCGAATTTCATCATACGGACTTACAAAATACACATATCTCAGCTGAGATCAATAGTAAGTGTGTGTGTTTATTTCATTAGCAGCATTATCTTTGTTGCAAAGCAAAATCCACCAGACAAGAGATACAAACACGACTCAACTTCACTCTTGTTACACGCACACGACGATATGCATGCACTTATTTTTGCAACATTATTGGTATGTCTTGAGTTGTGACCTCGACTTTATTCCGACTCCATCTGCTACTGCTGGAAAATACTGTGTTGGGAACTTTCACCAATTCCTCCATCATCATCATCGATCGCACATCTTTTCTTGTCGCGGGTGGGAGAAACGTGATCCACTGCACTCTTCCATCATCATATATCCCTTTAGACCTTGGCACCTGCATTTGTCATCAGTGATCACGGTCCGTAGATATATGCAGTGATGATTTGGAATCTGGAAGGACCTGGAGACTAGAAAGGGTTGGGGCGGGTCAGCGTAAAACCTACAAT
>JAWWMW010000412.1:16880-31380 GCA_035048345.1 Echeveria elegans
ATATTTTTTTACAGTCAAAATGAGAAGAATACTCATTAAAAATGTCGAACAAGCTATTAAGGATTAATATAAATATTATGTTTCCATATTTGTCCCTTTTTAATTTAAAAATCATTTAATATTATAATTTAATCTGAGACGTAGGATGAATCAAATGAATGCACATGATCTTTTTATACTTTTTATTTTAAAGACCCCTTTTTATTTGATCCACTATCAATTGTTAATTGTAAAAAGATGAGAGTGTTTAAGTGTGAAATTAAAACAGAATTCGTGTGAAAAAAGTGGTGAACTTTTTTATGTATTTAATCCTTAAAGGTTTAGATTAGTTGGAAAAAAATGTAGGGTCAAACTTATGTTATGAATAGAAATTGTGTAGCAAGGCCCAAGGCCTAGGTGGGCATATATGCTTGACTAAGCTAAAACCTTCATCATGATGAAAGTGTCCTTGCGTCATCTTTTGCTTCATATCTCAATCTGATTTGTCTGTTGCTTTCATTCACTTGACCGTCTCTGCAACGGTAGTTTGCAATCAGAACAAAGTCCAGCATAAACATTGAAAGGGTGCGAAGTACAGTATGGAAGTTGAACACTTTTATCGTGAATGTGTTTTTCGGTCTTTCTCCAAAGTTTAAGGATTGCGGCTCTGGTTCATTACACGCTTCCGGTACTATCGAAATACAGAGCTGGTGATTCTGTGAGTTTTAGTGCACTACTGAAGTTGGTTGTTAAGTTCTCGTTTTAGCCTTTTGTGGTTCTCTGCCAAATCATCCACGTTTTGTTCAACTTCTAGGACTGGGAGATCCTTTTGCATGCTGTCCATGCTCGGCAGCAGAGACCAGAGAGTAAGTGAATGTTAAAATTGTGTGAGAAAACTCTGGTCAAAAAATATTAGAGACATAAAACTAAATGATGGGGCATCGCTTACCTGTTCATCACAGGGCCATGGTCAGTAGCGGAACGTAAGGAGTATATGACTCTTCCAACAATACTCCACATGAAACCTGGCCCAAATATTCGACTATCATAGGCCTCCTGCACAGGATTACATATATCGATTTCAAACAGGACATCATACATAAGCTGTCAGGAGACTTAAGATGGTAGGGGTGACAAAAATGTACCTTGGGCTGCAATGACTCGTTATCTGCCAGCACCCAGCATTGATCCTTATCAAGGACAAAAGGTTCGTTTCTGTCATCCTTAGAGACTAACCATTTCAATTTTCATCCCCTTCAATAGCTGCCAGTCTTCAAACTAGATGATTTTCTGTTTTTGATGGGTCCTTCAATACAACCACGTCACCAGACACCAACAGAGACATGCCTGGTCTAAACATACTAAAGATAAAAACATTGTTGGTAGCAGGAAACAAGTACGATGAATAAAGAAGAGCCTCCAAAGAGAAATGTGAAGTATAAGTGTAAAGAAAATTACATTGGATCCACAAACGGCAATTTGCGTACAAGAAGAGTACCACCGGTTTCATCTATATTTGGTAACATCTCCTTTCCCTTGTTCCAGTAACATTCTGTCAATTTCCCCACTGAGGAAATGTACCGCCATGACATCACATCACCCAATTTTTTGTCAACAATATTGGTGGCTTTGTAACCCTAAAATCATATGAGAAATGAAGTCTTCAAAATTTTGCAGTATATCTCATAAATAACCACAAGTATTCTTTTTTCCTTTATGCTAAAAAACCCAACTGTTCATTTTTATATGCGGCCTTTTGGCTCCCGAATTGTTCAGTACCTCCGGAAGGTGCTCAAACGGTAAAGACGTAAAAATATATACTTATACACCGAACGCTGAAACTAAACAAAAACTAAACACCAGCAGTACAAAGAGGAAGAAGAAAAACACAACTTCACATAACTCGGGCGAAAAATTTCCAAGAAGTGTATAATGGTGAATCTTTTATCAACAATGCTGACGAGGTTCCAATTCGACAATGAGACAAATTCACCTATGATCCTCAAAACATACTCTCGTGGGCTCACTAGAAAAGCTCACATATTTATTTTTATAAATTGCAGCCTCACGCAGGCTATAAAAAGTTGGGCATATGTAGACCGTACGACAGATGCATTAAGCAGCCCAAAATCAATACAATTCTTTGGAACAAAACAAACAAAAAAATTTCAAAACCCCAGCCACAAACACACAGTAAAATCCAGCCCTGAAAATACTTAGAAACAGATTGTCAAGGAAACAATCATCTTGCACACGTCAACAAGTCCCATGGAACACACTCCATTGTACAGAAAGACTAAAACTTTCTGATCCCAATATTTACCTTTATGCATTCAATTTTCAATCCAACGCGAGAAAATGTCTCGATTGTTAACCAAAAGAACTAACCAGAAATGAGCTAAAAAAATTATCCCCGAATAATGAAGGCCAATTTTGAAGAGACAGCGAGGAGAGCAGAAGACAAGAAGATTTCTAAATACGAGGCTGACTGTTTGGCTAATGTACTTATTTTTAAACCTTTTATTATGAAGTCTTTGGAAGGGTTTGGAGAAAAAGCAGATCGGTTATAAGGACAATAGCGACGAGGTGGGTTGAAGCCAAGAGAATGAAACCCCGACAGCTCTCTCTATATTAATACAGAAATTATTATTTGTCTCGCAGAACGCGTTGACATATAGTCTTTTGCTACGCAATGGCTAAATGTTCATTTTATTTTCATTTATAAGTGTCACTGAGTTATAAGAAATACATATATTTTGAAGATGCACAACGAAACGAAAGAACATGCCAAATATTTTGAATTTGGATATGCAAAAACCTATAAATCAGAAGTCTCACAAAGCATACACGAATAAAATCCAATCAACTATACCCTAAAAAGCTTCAAAATCTTTTAATTCAATTACCAGATATTTTTTTGAAAAAGAACCTTCATTCCGATTATGATGGAGTGGTCGAATTTTTGGGCGACGTAGCGGAACCAGGTCGCCGGAGACACCATCGTCATAGCTGCTCAAATCTCTCGACTTTCAAAACCTCTGTATATTTTTTCTTCAGCCGCACTGATGACGGACTTCATCATCTCGTGCTGCACGTGAGACATAATTTTTTTCCCGATGGGCGGATACATGTAGTACAAGACTATTCATACATCATATCTATGCTAGCTAAATCAAGTACATAAACTCTAATTAACGCGCGAGCTTTCGGCATCACCACCAATACTGGCTTCATCTCCATTGCAGTAGCGCAACTTTATGTAATAGACAACAACTACCACGCCGACGACGGGAAGAATAGACAACATCCACGCATGGATGCGGGAGAAATGAAAGGCACCTAAAATGGGCACAAAACACATTAGGTAAATATGGTGGAGGTAGGGTTTGAACCCTGAACCTCTGAGGAGTTTGTCTGACTCCTCAACCAATGTGAGACATAATTTAAGGTATAATAAATTATAAAAGAAAATGCCGAGATGGGTTCGTATTCTCTTGTGTCATATATTACACAATGTAACCTAAAATCAAATTTATTTTATAAAAAAAATGATTTTTTATTCATAAATCACACATAAAATGTATTTTTCCCGAGAACAAACCAGTTAAAATTCGACTTTTATTAAAACCACTTGTAAAACCTCCTTTATTCGAAAGCCATTCTAATTTTTAAAATAATTTTTGTCAATTAAAAAAATATTCATCACCTTTCATTCATAATATTCATCACAGTAACTAGTATCGTCACTGATGAACATTATTTTGTAAAAAATTATTTTGTCATTCATACATGTCATATTGAATCAATAATCTATTACAAAACACATCAATGTCACTTAAATCTTCTTGTAGAACCAAATTAAAATGTAAATATTGAAATAGACAAACATTTAAAACACCATAAATTTTTTGACATAATTAAAAAAACTATAAAAAAAACTAACATATAAAATAATAAACATAGCTAAAGTCATACATAAGAGCACACTTCAACCATTATTTTGAGTTTCGAATTTGAGTCTAGAAATTAAAAGATAATTAAACCGTAGTTGATGGAATAGGAGCTTATACACTAGATCCTTCACTTTAATAAATTTTAAATAATTTTATATATGATATCATCTTTGTTTCGGCAATATGAATATTCATGATGTCAGTTTTATCTAGAAAGTTTTCGTTGTTCACTAATAGAGGAGGAAACCTGTGCTGCTTGTGAACAAAAGGCGTCAAACACACACATGATATTGATATGTATATATACACAACAACAAGTATATATGTATGTATAAGTATACATACTACAGCCCTAACCAAATACACATCCTCCTACACTCGAACTGGCCAAGTTAATATAACATGTATGGACATGAAACCCTAAAACTAGAGTATGGAGGAAGTAAATAAAGATCAGTACCAAGCTGGTGTCGGGGTCCTGCAAGTCACTATATGTTGTTGAGAGGTATATATATATATTTGCATATAATAGTAATGATTTTATCTTCAAGGAAAGAGGATCATGCTATTGTCATCAAGTCCAAACCCTAATTGATCCTCCAAGGTTGAAACAAAGTCCATAGCATTGTTTTCATCTTCTTTCAGCTCCCACAAGAACCTAAAGCAATCATCATCTTTATAATTACCGTGACTGTTATGATCCTGCACTTCAGGAATGGAGATCGGAGTGGAAACAATGTTTGTCTCTAGGGCAAAATGGTGGAAGACAGAATTACGGTTTATGGGCATAGTAATCTGGGGCAGCTGGAATTCACAAGGCATGACAATTAGGTTGTGTTCATGGAAAGTACTGTTTTTGTTTTGTAGGGGCGTGGGCATGGTGATGTTGCTGTTGTTGGGATTTTTGTTTGGTGGTGATGAGGTAACATTATGTTTAAAGTTGTTTAGGAATGTGTTTGGTGGAGGTGTACTGATGGGGCTTGAGGCACATGTGTTCTCTCCTTCCTTGCTTTTGTAGAACACTCTGCATAAAACCCAATCTTCCTGCAATGTTAAATACCAATAATAATTTCAGACTTTACGTGTGACCTTTTCGTACGCGCAGCTAAATATGAAATTTAACAAACAAATAGAACTAATTAACTATCAATCATTTGGACAAATTAAGCTTACCCAACACACCCTAGCTAGTTTACTTTTTAAATTCTAGCTTCCTGAAAGGTGATATAAAAGCTAATCTTTTCCTTAAGTCGGACTTTTGCCATATTTAATTTCATGTAATACTTCTATTTTATCGGTCCACATCTCTCAAATCAAACTTTATAACACCCTAACTTATTGCCCCTTATCAATACGTACCATCATTTCTACCGATTTATAGCAAACTACTATCCATATCCTTTTTCGACATTTTTAGCTCTTTACATTCTGCATGATGTTGTTGAGATATGAGTGTGCGCAAATGCAGAAATTAGACATGGAAGTATATATATACCTTAGGAAGAGCGTGAGGAGTCTCCAGGCGGAATTCATGCATGATCCAACCAGTTTTGATCCCATTAGGAGCTCGGTTGAGATAGAAGACGAGGGTCTTCCTCATGCCTACAACCTCAGATGTGATAGGGTCGTGTACTGTGCGATCCTTTCCTGTTGCCTTCCAGTATCCACATGGTGTTGCCCTATTTGTGCGATATCCAGTCGCATACTTTCTGTCCCTGAAGCTAAAGAAGTACCACTCGCTGGCATTCAACTCGGCCATATCTATATATAATCATAGAAAACAGAATATCCAAAGTTCAATTATCTTAAAGCAAATAACCGGCCAGTGCAACTGTTTAATACCGAATCAGTAAAACTGAAGAAAGAAAAACTAGCTAATTGTATATGTACTACTAATTTCATTATTTAGGTGTTCGGTATATAAATTTGAATTTCAAGCAACACACTAAAGAAGACTGAACCATAAATAAAGTTGAAATATCCTCCGTACAAATAAAAGTATAACTCAATTTTTTGTGGTGCAGAGTTGCAAGTGTGGCGATCATTCTCAAGGGACAAAGACAAGGAATATATTATTGGGAATCCAGAGAGAGCTGAAAGGGAAAAATAATTGACTCAACACTGACATTGGCCTTCCCTATTGCAGGAGGCTTCAATGTTACTTTCACTAAACCTCATGCTTCATTATAGATCCTATGTTTGGGTGAGAAACGGAAAAACATCTAAGAATATGATTCTACACAAATCAAATTATATTTGGAAAAAAAACAATTGCGTATGGGTCGAAATGAGAATATGTTGAATCATCACAACCATTTGACGTTACTGTAAAAAAGGTACAAAATTCAAAAATCGTAACAATCTCCGCTAATCATAGATGAAAGAAGTAAATAGATGGCAGATAACTACCTAGGGTTTGTTGATCAAGCAAAAAATCATTCCTTCACTCTATGTCATTTTACACCAATGTACATAATCTTTGATATAAATTCATATTTTTTCTAAATAAGTTATCTTAATCGACTCATCATCTATATAGCTTGAGTTAGCTAGGTTAAATCTTTTTGCGAATTTGTGGAATTCTTGTGACGTAATGCTTCAATGAACATATAGCAGTGCAGGTGACCTAATTTTATAACTACTTGTTTCTTGGGAACATGGTTGGAACCATCTAATACAATCTTCTTTCTAAGACAACTCTTTGTTATGATGTCAGTGTTGAACACACTAACACAAGTTTTTCGCTCATCTTGCGAGAGTTATCGATAAAAAATCGAAATAAGTTGGAAAGAAACGTTAGGCAAGTCTATCTGAATCCCACTTCAGTGAATACTAATTTGGGTAATCGAAACAGAAAAGAAGGTTAGATCAAGCAGTTCATCATCATTTCTGTGCTCCTGCTATTTATCATCTAAATTAAAGAAGGTTAATTTGGTATCTAATAATATGCTGGTTTAGAAACCTTGATTTCATGCTGTACCAAACAAACACCTAGACAATTGTTTGTATGTTTTTCAGTTAATCTCTATCTTGAAAACCTTTATAATTAAACACAACTTAAAATCTTAATGATTCAGAAACAAAACTGAAAGAGTTTATCGTTATGAATGTTTTAATACATATCATAAAAGATAAAAACCTAATTTTAATATTGGAATCAACTATCATTGTCGTTGATATTTCTTAAATTCTTGTGGCCTTATATCACAGCTTTCTAAATATATTGTCTGAACACTTTTGGATAACACTTTATCATGTGTGTTTGTCTCAACATGTATTTTGTAGCACTGTTTTTCTCAAAATGCAAACTGATTTGGTAACAAACAATTTAATTGTAGAAGTAATTAGCAGGCTACTGCATTCTTGACCTTAAAATCTTAAATTTATTAGATAGATGCACATTATTTCCCAGGGTAGAAGACACAACTTTAGCTGTATTTTTATTTATTTGTTCTTTTTTACATGCTGAGCTAATAATGTATTGCTTCTCTGAGTTCGTGAATTATTCAAGTATTTTATACTACTTATTAGAGGTGACAAAATGGATGGATTGGTTGGATTATGGATGTTTTTAAATGGATTGTGGATTATTGGTTGCTTAAATCCATTTAGTCCAACGAATTTTATTAATCCATTTACACATAAATAGATTTCATTAATCCGTTTATACTTTTTAATATATTTCATTAATCCGTTTAACAAATTCTTAAATAATTTTACTAATCCATTTACCTAAACGGATTATTTTGCCACATCTGCTACGGATAAAATGGGGCTTGAGGAAGAGAATAATTCTTAAACAAATTATTCAAGTACTGCCCCTGCTTCTTTAACGAACCCTAAGGTTCAATAAGAAACAAAATTACTTATAGTACTAGGAAACATATATGTAAATATTCATATTTTGATCGTTATGCTACATGCATGCACAAAAGGTTTTCCCCCCTTTCAGACCTCAGACAAATAAGTATATAATTAAAATTACCACACTTGACAAAAATCAGTGAAACATTTTTATTAATTATTAACAAGTAATCAGTATATACAAATCCTGATTAATACATGCAGATGTAAATTTAATTAGTCGACGGGTAGGGAGAATGAGAAGGTATAAATTAATTGAGCATAAAATAGAAAAATGACCTTGAAATAAATAAAAGGAAGAAACAAAGGGAGGAAATAAGCTAGGAAGGGCCTACCTGGAAGCTGCCATGGCTCACATGTATGCAGGTCTATCTCCATCAGAGTACCCTTCGAAACCTCTTCATTAAAAATCTTTTTATAGAGGTAATGGCAAATCAGTTCCTCGTCCCTAGGGTTAAACCTAAATCCTGGAGGTAGTGTTGCTCCGATGTCCTTCAGTCCCATCCCCTGAATTATGTGTAAGCAAGCAAGTATGTGAGTTTTGTATAGGCACAGACAAGAACACGTATGAGCGAAAGCAGGTATGTATATATATAGCTACTTCTCTCTGGATTCTGAAGAGATAAGTGAAGCTTTTGAGGGCCTGTAGTCTTGAGTTATCATGTATGTATGTGTTCTCTTTATATAATATACTAGCTGCACTCCCGTCGTCCCGACGAAAATTTTTCAGTATCTTCATTCGATTTAATTAAGTTTTACAACGTTTTCGCTCCATTTATAATATATATTTTTTTAAATTTTTTTAGTGAAATACAGCAGATACAATCAAATATAGATGAATAATGATGAATGACATGTAGTGTAAATAAGGAGGGTGGGGATGAACATTTTTGTCTTATTGCAATGAATATTTAGTGAGAAAAATGATGGAATTAGTAAGAAAAAGTGGATGGTTGGTGTTTGTGTGTTGATGATGGAAGATTATTATTAGTGTAGATATATATGTAGGTATGTTTTAAGGACTAATTACACACACACAAAATCTATATTTATAGCACTTTTTTCAGATGACACTCATACGAATTTTTTTCTTCTACTTAAACGCCGGCTCGTTTTCACCGTTAAAAATTTGACACCCTTTCATCACAATTAACGACAGTTGGACCCTTAATCATATTTTTAGAAACATTAGGAGTTCGATTGAAAATCTGATTAATATAGTTCAGCCTTTCCCTTCCAAAATGTTTTGAAATTCGACGACTGTTTTAAAATTTCCAAAAACAGAGCAGCCATATTTGACTCCTTTTTCTACGCCGGAGCTCTGGTTAACATCTCAACCACCGCACAACCGACCGCACAAACATCCGCTGGTGTCTCCTACTCAACCTTCATCTCGCACCCTAAACAACCCAACCTGCCCTTCCTCCGTCATTCCAACATCATCCTCAAACTTCTTAAAGCTTGGCCTCAAGCCTTCCATCCTCTCGCGACTTCGCATCTGTTGAGAATAACACACGCACGCACGCGAAAAAAATCGGCGTACACACAATCACAGATCAACCGCATAAAATAAACGAACACATGAAATTAACGTGATTCAGTTGCTTCTTGCAACCTACGTCCATACACAACTAGGAAAATTTTATTAGTATTTGTAAAATAACACTTTATTTATCAGGATTATTACTGGACTGGACTCTAAACCAATAATTATTACGTGAAGTTCACTACCCAGCATCATCAGGCCTCCATCAACACCTTATCCAACTTCTTAACCACCGCCCTTCAGCGTCCTTCCTCCCTCCTTCACACTCTCGCGCTCCCGAGGGTCAGACCGCCCCCTTCGCACTATCAAATTCAGCTATAGCATTTTGGTCGCCACTCCAGTCCTGTCCATCCCTGCTTGCACATCAAAGCTCCAAAACACAATACTCTGCAACAACAACACCAAACACACAAATCAAAAATTTAAAATCAGTCAAAATCAAAATCGAGTGAGCATTTGTTTGAACACCTTAAGCAACAAATTGAATCCAGATGACGTCAGCGATTGCCTGAACGGCGAGGTGAGGACGATACGCCCTTGCTCGCTCCCCATAAAATCAACGAGAAGATCAAAAACAAAATCTCGAATCCGAACACGAACAAGAATGCTAATCTCACTTTCCGTTTCGGATTGTAGTCGTCGTCATCACAAAGTGCTTTCCTCGTCATCTTCCTCCACCATACACCTCTCTGCTAATCTCACTTTCTGCTAGGCTGGATTTCTCTGTACGATCCCCCAAACCTCCTCCTTTCGTCTATATGCTTACTTCTTTTTTTCTAGATTAATTAGTTCGTTCATATCTAAGATTTGAATTGTTGTTTGTTGATAATTTTTCACTTTCCCTTAACCCTAATCCCTGACTTTAGTTCTGTAGGTTAGAAATTTGAGATTGAGAATTTTATTAGGTCTGGATGGTGAAAGAAATTTATTGGCAGAATGTTTATGTTTTTATTATGGTTGATTAAGGGATTAGGGGTTGTAATTGTAGTTGGGGGAGGAGCAGAAGAGGAGGGTGGGGGACGGAGAATCGGCTGGGGCGGTGTTCGGGGATGTCGAAGCGGAAGAAGGGTCTAACTGTATTATTCAGTTTTCAATCGGATGTCTAATGTTTTTAAAATTATAATTAAGAGATCAACTGACGTTAATTTTGACGGAGGGTGTCAAATCGTTAGCGACAACGAGCGGTGTTTAAGTGGAAGAAAATCGTCTGAAAAAAAGTGTTACAAATACGAATTTTTTTCTGCAAGTAACCCATGTTTTAATGTGCAACTGTGAACAGGGAACGCAGTGAAGCTTCATGCACAAGGATTATGGTGGTAATTAAGAATGCAACTAGTCATCTAAGTTGAGTATAGTTAGTTATTGCAGGAAGTTTTAAGGAAGTCCAAGTTCACAAGAAACTCTTTTAAGAGGTAAAGTTTATAGATAAGGCCCTTATGACAACAAATTTTATTATGTAAAGAGGAAATTATGGACTAAATCCAAAAATTAGCTAGGTATTGACATCCCATAATGTTTAGCTATCCCCTGGTGACAAAAAAATTAGTCGTGGGTTTGGTCAATTACAAATCTAGCTTTCTTCGAATACGACTGGACAATATTGTTTTTAAATTTAACCGAATATTAATCTGAGATATATAGATCCCCATAAGGTCGACTACTCGTCAAGAGTCGTTAAGGGGTGCTGAATAGCATAAATTAGAAACTAGCCTTAAATTTCAATAACTTTGTTTGTTTTTGTCATGTGTAATTGGGGCCCGATGGCGAATTCAGGTAATTCTCACAAGTTAAGAGAGAGTGTTTAACACGTGAAATTAGAACTTTATGATATGTATACACAACGATGTTATATATGTGTCACACTAACAAGCTAGCTAAGATGATTCTCGTGGTCAAAGCCCTAGGTTAGTTAAAAGAGCTTGTTACACAAGCTGTTAGGTTTTCTTTCTTTTTTTACGAAGGGGGGCCTTAATTTTTTAATCAATCAACTTTGAAACCTGCATGGTATACCCTAGCTAGTTGTAGTTTTTTATCTTCTTTTCTTAATGATAGGCTTTATGTATATATTGTTGTAGTTAGTAAGCTTGTAAAACACCACACAATCATCAAATATCATAGATTGAGGTGGTCAATTCATACTTAATTAATTTGCTTATAAACAAAACGTCCTTTGGCACGTGAGACATTTAGATCATTCAAATACTAGCCGAAAAAAGAATAACCTTGGTTACTCATACATGAAAAAATTAATTTTTTATAGACAAATTGAAGTACGTCGGCTTTCTCTATATGAGGATCAAAATATAGATGCAAAAACATGAAAACAATAATATCTTAATTAGTTATCTCCTATAACACATTCTACGAAACATAATTTTAATACTGCAGAAACTTCAGAATTTTACCGTCCATATTCTCATAACTAGTAAGAGAGTACTATCACATAATAGTTATATCTCAAGTAATGAGCATGACGACAGGAAAGGCGATGTTTTATGCATCATGTAAAGGATAACATCGATCCATTGTTGGTTTGTGCTGAGTGTGATTGAACATACATTGGTCACATTTGATAGGTACAACACAACATATCTGGACACAGAATATTAGAGGTCCCCAGTATTTTTAACTTAGGAATGTGAACAATATCCATAGACCAAATCCTAATGAAATATCAAGAGCAACTTCTCTTGGTGGAATGCGTTGTCTTCAAATGGCATTAGGATGCAAAGTTTTTAGGGGAACTAGAATGTAAATTCTTCCAGCAGCCATAGCTTATATTGGCACTTATAGGGAATTAATGATCTAGCTAACTAATTTTTTGATGTGGATCTTTCTATATAAAATGATGTTTGTCTCACTTCCATTTCGACAAAAAAAAATGTGATGCTTGTGCTCTCATTGTGATCATTGCATGCCAGACTTCGAGAAACTCATGCACACATTCTCCAGTAACAGGAATTTTATTTTCAATATTTATAATATACAGTGGTATTTTATTGTATCAACTGGTAATATTAAACCCTAAGCGTCCAGGTATATTAGATTTATGCCCTATAAATGACACCGTTAAAACAAAAGCTTCGTTTATTCACGATTTAAAACGCACAAGAGTTCAAACCTAACACGCAAAACTAGAGACGAAATTTTTGGAATCGCCTAGACGTACACCGAAATACACATGACGTGGAAATAAAACTTCACTAAATTACAAATATTCCAAATGCAGAAGAAAAAAAAAGAACGATTATGAATCTCACACATGCGGAGAATAACATTTTAAAATTTGTGTTTTTTCCAATGTTCAAATGGTAGAGAGAGGATGTTTGGAGATAGAGTGACGGCTTAATATTCCTCTCAGTTTCTCCATTATTTCTTCCCTTTTTTTTTTGCTTTGTTTTTTTATTCCCTTTTCACTGTGTGTGGATGGAGATATATCCAATTATTCTCACGAAGCTCTGCTGGCTGCCTGTTTTGCGCAGATTCAGTTCCATAAGTTACGGGCTCTTCATGGGCAAATTCAGACATCACTGTCTCTCATTCTATATTACGACTTGTAGTAGGCCTTCAAATTCAAAAACAAGTCATTTCCATGTCAGCAAGAAAACAATAACTTATCAACGGGCGTAGCTATGGCGTGTCTAATTTACGTTTAATAATGTTGTTTATATCTGACAAAGATTGATTAAATGATTATAAATGTTTTACATTCTACATTCTCTGTGCGTTGGACAACTGTAATATAGTAAATGTTAGACCAACGAATACTCTCTCTGATTCCACGATTGAGCACATATATAGAGCATTTACACTTATGATATGCCTTCGTATAGATTTATGTTCGAATGGTGATGAATTATTGGTTACAAAAACAGTATGCATGGGTTTCATAGAGTAGGGTAGTTTGAATGTTATTTTGGGTCCATGTATGTGTAGAAACATTTTATGTTACTTGACACCTCGAGAATTAATTCAGCCCCCCTTTCCCTACCATTCTACTCAAATTATTGTTCGATAAAATTATAATTCAATTATTTTCATTGGGCACATCAGCTTACTGTTAGTAAATGATTAAATATCATTTCAACGACAGCCTATGACGACGATGTAAATTATGACCCTCTAGTATAATTATTGTGCGTTCATCGTTAATACTTGATATTTTTATCATTGCACCGAGATGTGATCTCAGACTCGTTGCTATTTGTTTTAGGGGTACCTAAGAATTTTCTTACCAAGATATCGGCAACTTTCTATTCCATGAATTGTACGTCTTTGTAAGATTCATATCCACATTATACAAATGCATGTAAAATTGTGATTATCTTCTGGATGTTGTGGCCTGAACTCCCGCAGGATTTGGATTGAACTGATCATATTGCGTGTATACATCTAACAACACCAATGACTGTGTGATCATGGGATGCCACTGATGATGGTATAAATTACTCGAAAAAGTATCAAAGGAACATATATAATTGAAGGCCTTCAATGCCGCTTAAAACAGAATCTGAGAGAGCAAAAGTTCAAAAATTATATTGCCGCAAAATACAACAGCACATTTGTAATGAACCCGAAAGATGTAATGAAGCTTCAAATCTACCAAAACATCTCAGATGGTGGACACATGAAGATGTATAGTAGAGGCTTGTTATTCACAATTTGTATAATTTTTATCATTATTTAATCTGAACATTATTATGTCGGGGAACTTGTTTCATCTCTTTCAAGTACTAACTAGCTAGGGAGCAGGGAGGTCTCACTGAATGACCTAGAGTTGTGCCAAGAAAAAAGAAACTCTGCAAATAAAAAGGAAAAAGGAAAGCTATCTTTATTGTCAGTTTAACACAATTTAATACAGAGAAAAAATACAACAGCTCAAAGAAAGTCTATGAGAAGAAGCGAAAAAATAACTTTTGTTCGATCACATATGCCATTATATCCCATTTAATTTCAAGGGGGTGACTAATCGCACCCCCACCCCCTTTCGCACCACTCACCGGGCCCACCACAAATGACCAAATTATCCATACTCACCCCATACCCCGTGTACCTCATTTCATGTATCATTAAATTTAGTCTATTAATGTAAATGATTTAAATTGCAAAATTAAATGGATTTGAATTTTTGACAGTTTCACACACGGAACTAAATAAT
>JAWWMW010000413.1:6069-25504 GCA_035048345.1 Echeveria elegans
CACATTCCATTCTTGTGCTTGTTGTGTGCATCCATGGACTACTGCATGAAGACCCCAATTGTCATCCATGATCATGACTTAGGGTTTTAAATATCTTTTCTTGAAAGAGAAATAATTGGACTTTTTCAAAATGATGAAGTGGGTGTGGGTGTGACACTGAAGTGGATCTCAGTCATCTATATATAGTTGCTTGCAAGTAGATAAAGGGCCGTGTTGCGATTTTCTCAATGGAAATTGACAGTTGTGGAATGTCAAACCCTAAGGGATGCAAGTGTCTGTACGTAATAACTGCAAGCTATTCAGATCTTTGATTTCTGTCTCTAAAGATGATTTTACTTGCAAGTAGATAAAGGGCAGTGTTGCAATTTTTCTCAATGGAAATTGACCGTTGTGGAATGTCAAACCCTAAGGGATGCAAGTGTCTGTACGTACATATAACTGCAAGCTGATTCAGAACTTTAATTTCTATCTCTAAAGATGATTTGTAATTTGTGCAGAAGTGACTAATGTGGTGCATCTACACAGCTGGCCGGCCTTTGTTTTGTAGCCCTGGGATATCTTGTGAAGTCAATTTTTGTTTCCCTTTTTGTAGAGTAAGAGAAATCAGCCGTCCCCATTTCTATATTGAATGATTATGGGTTTGATATGAAATATAAAACTCACATTGTGTAGGCCATTGCCCATATTTTATATTATATAAATGAAAAAGTCACTCTTGTTGTTAGTTGAAAATATTTGTTCCTGGTTCGTTGCTAACTATGTAAGCGACGAGGAATGTCTCCAACGCACGGCCTCATTAAGCATTTGTTGCTACTTGTTATGGAGGCATGGAGCTCAGCTGAGTAATTGATTGAATTGTTTTCGTTTTACCAGCCACCGGACACAAATTGTATGTAATAATGGTTCTTGTTATAGTGCCAATCACGCGTGCTGTTACTAATGGTTTGCGTACTATATTATCAGAATGTCCCTTCAAAACCCTGAAACAAATTTAACCCTAGATGAAACTAAACATTAGTTTGCAAAATTTACTTTTATGATATAGGTAAAAAGACAGTATAATTTCTCAATAGATAAATCTTAGGTTTTTAAAGGTTTTTACAGTTTACTCGATATGAAATGTTACGAAGATCAATTCTACCATAGAATTAACCAAGTACTAAATTACAAATATCCTTGAGAGCTGTGATAGAACAAGTAGTTTGATGTTTCCATCAACTAAAGTGAAATAAATACCATAGACTGGGTTTGTTACAATTACATAACCTCATGCCAACGTCAAATCTTGATGAAAGTAATGTTACATACATTGCTAATTTCTCTAATTCGAAGGTCCTTTATGAAAGCGAACTTATGCTATGCAGTTATTGAAGCTTGATTTAAGATATTTGGGACTACCTTAAATACATTAATCACATAATTGTATTGGTTGAAAATGTCAAAAAATGTTGATTGAAAATATTAATTTGTCAAGCAAACGACTTCAAGACTTTGATCCACAGCAACCATGTGACATCTTAGTACCCCATTTGCGCACTTGGGAAGCCATTTGCATGTTCGGATTCTGAAAGCATGACAAGAGAATGAAATGAGAATGATAGAAATCAATAATCCATTATTTCAGAAACATTATCAAAGCCGTCGGTGATGGAACGAAACATACCATTACAAAGGAAATATGATCATCAAGATGAGGCACATCCATATTGCGTGATCGATCGGATAGATACCCTAGCGGAAAGAAGATGGAAGAATTTAGGACCGAGGAAGATCACGACCAGTCTATAAAGAGGGGGGATCTTGTAGGATGGAAAGGAAAGAAAAGTTCCATTCCACTAAGGCTTACTTTGTGTCATCTATTTTAGGGTTTTTAGAGTGGTGGGAAGAGGCCTAAGTGTATATGAGGAGGAGAGGTAATTGATGTGTGAAGAAATTGGTGGCATTGCACGCCTAAGTATGGCCCTTTGTGTGCATCATAATGCAAGTGGAACCTTTTGAGACCAAACTAGGGTTGTTGTTGGGTGTTTTATGATCTTTTAGTTGGATTCAGATTTTGTACCTTTTCCAGAAAACGGATCCAAACCTTGCATGCCCTTAAACCCTTAAAGTGATGCAACATTTTAAAAGCAAAAAACAGAAGAAGAGAAAAAATGCATGTACAGTGTCAAAAAGTATAATAAAATGAGCTCTAAATACGTGTTGGATTTTGTGAGAAATTTGAAGTATGGCATATGAACTTCAATAGAGGAATATTGGTCATCTTCTAGGAGATGTTGTTTTGTCTCTCTTGACACTGTGGTTTTCATAGATCATCAATGATGCTGATTGTAGTAAAAAAAATTTATATAAATATAATTTGATTCCAAATACGTGAAAATCGTATAATCAATCTATACAGGTCACAAGCATCTTGACAACTGATGATTTATTTTTTTCAATTAAATATATTGGAGTTTTAAATTATGTAATACTAGTGTACCGTCTGTCATTCCGACGGATATGCATCGTCCAAAGTGCACAATCGAACCGGTCAAATACGGGCGGACTTGATCGACCAATTTTTAATAGACCGGACTCGTATGTTGTGTATAAATTTAAACTTTTAATTTTAATTTTTATTTATTATTTTAATTTTTAATAGACCGAAATGGGCTCTTGTGGTCACGTGAAATAGAGAAATCGTGATTAAAATATTAAATATAGAAGAATGGTATTTTGGACAGTTCACATTTGACCGTTCATTCATATATTCTATTATATATTTAATTATTTTATCTCTCTACCCAAATCTCACAGTTTACACATCCTCTAAGGAAGAAAAAGAATGGTTAAATAAATAAATCTAAAATATTCTTCAACCAAAATTTATACCACAAACATATTAATTATTCTATACCACAAAATCTACCACAAACATATTCATCGAAAAAAAGAAGAAGTTAATTGTAAAAAATAACTACCTTCATGAAATTACCAATAAAATTATGTAAAATAAATCAAGAAATAATTTGCAGCAAATTTCTTTCTTTTACTTCTTCTTCCACGCCTTCCTTGCTTCTTCAGTTCACATCAGCAGTCAACGCCGCATTGACTTCACCGGAACACCCATCTCCGGCTCGTCTCCTCCCGTTCCGAAGGCCATATTCTCACCCCTATACTCCTTCAAACCACTCTCAACCGCCAATTCCGCCAACACCTTATCATTTCACCCACTTCGTACCACCATCTCCAAACCCCAAACCATACTCTTCCACACCTTCCGCCAATTCTTCACTCCCCTCAAAATTGACGCCTCCGATTTCCGCTACGGCTTCTATTGGTGTCGAGTCGACTCGGACTTTTTCTTCCGGTTCAAAAACTATACCTTTTAGAATCGGGCATGGGTTCGATTTGCATGGGTTGGAGCCTGGGCACCCTTTGATCATTGGAGGGATTGATATTTCTCATGACCGTGGATGTGAGACGCATTATGATGGTAAGTTTTGATCTTTTGGTTGGAAGTTTTGAAATTTGTGTATTTGATTTTGTTGTTGTTTTTTCTGGTGTTGGTTTTGAGGTTGGGTTTTGTTTTGATGTGTAGGGGATGTGCTGCTTCATTGTGTTGTGGATGCGATTTTGGGGGCTCCCTGATATTGGGCAGATATTTCCCGATGATGATCCCAAGTGGAAAGGGGCGGCATCCTCAGTTTTCATCAAAGAGGCAGTGAGTTTACAAACTACATCTTTTTGGAGTTGGGGGTTCTTTTCATCAAATGGGCGGAATAATAAACAACTTCTACACAAATGTGAAAAGAATTCATACTGCTCTGGTATGTTGAACCCTTGCGTTTAAATTTAAAACAAGTATTCAATCGGCTGAACCAGAGGCGGAGCCAGAATTATCCTGACGTGGGGTTGGATTATGAAGGGGATCGGGGGCAGCGGCCACAAAATTTTTTTTAACAAAATAATTAATAAATGACAGATTTTTATAAAGTAATAAAACATGAATTCACAAAAAAATAAAACATTCAAAAATCAAAATTACCCTAAACTAATACCTAAATACCTAATTAAAATCAAGTAATGAAATCAACCCAAAAATAACCTACAATTTAGCTAAAATAAACCTAATCAAAAGCAAAATTACCTACTCGGACCCACTTCCCACTCCTAACTCCAAGCGGCAAGCAGCCCAAGCCCCTCAACCCAACAGCCGTTCCCACTTCCCCGTCATTTGGAGTTGCTGCGTTTTGTTTAATTTCATTAAACAAAACGCAGCAGCAGAGCAACTCCAGTCCTTCTCCAAATGAAATAACGCCGCAACCCTCCGCCTCTGCAGACTGCCGGTCTGCTCTCTGCCTCTGCGTTCTACCCTCCGCCCCTCTGCAGTACTACTGGAATTCTCCGGCCACGGTGGGGTTGGCCGACCCCACCCGACTCCACCTAGCTCCGCCCATGCTTGCGCCAACCCTTAAGGATTTACTCAAAAATCTTTAAGCCTTCGCGTCCAAAAATCCTACAACTTCCGCGTGCCTAATTGATTGTCCTTTCTCATTGGTCATTAATCACCTTGAAAGATTGCACTCGTCACTGTACCACATATAAACACACTAAAATAGACTAAGTGTAAATAAAACAAAATCATAACTAAACTTAGATTGCCCCCCCGATGAGTGCACTTCTTACCGTTGTGGCCTCAATAATACCTTGTTGAACATAATATATTAGGAGCGCAACTCAATCTAACTTTTACACACTACGTTAAGCATTCTTTTGTATTGCTCCACAAGCGTATTCCTTCGATTTCCATCCCGAGTTTCACCCAAATGTTGACACATCTCTTAAGTTTTAATGGACAACTTCAGAAAATTCCTTCTGAATTCATGTCCCTGACTTTCTTTCGACTTTTCAATTTGTGCATACTTCAACGAGCAACTTTTTCTAAGTTTGAGACCTTGCAAGCTTTGATCAATGGATACAGAGTATCACTCTTCTCAATTGAACCTCACATTTCATTATTGCTCAGTATTTTTTTGATTATATGATTATGCACACGAGAAGAAAGGAATATATTATATATAGGTGGCAAATAAGAGATACAAGTTTTCACCGTGTTTTGTTCGATGACTCTGATTAGGCATTGTGGATAATTCAAATTTTTTATAAGAACATTCTCAATGCACGGAGTAGGCACTACTTGTAATGCTTCATCCACCACATCTTTGTCTACGTGTTCTTCCATTGACAACTACTTTAACAACATTTAAAAAGAATTGAATTGGTTCATATGCATTTTTTTAGTTCATGCATTTCCCTAGCAATTTCCAATACCTGCTTAGCAAGCTCGGCAAATGCTTTCTTAATCTCGGTCATAGAATTCATCTCTCTCGTTTCTTATTGCATAAGTTGTTCTTCTTGCACTAGTTGGCTAATTATCTCTTCAAGGGTTGCTCTGAGATGATGTACTTTATGTAAGGCCTCGTACTTTCGGCTCTCTTTTCAATTAAATATCACAGTTCTCTGAAAGTACAATCCAATATTGATGCGCCTGCTATATCATGTAATACTCAACACTCTTCTGCAATCATTCCATTTAAAAAGATCATTATAATTTTGTGGAATTGAAGGTCATGATCGAGATATTCGTCTAAATAATACTTGAAATGCTCAAAGTATTCATAAGTTGATTCATACGGATATCGCTTCAAGTACACATAAGCTCTATAACTATCTATTGACTCCTCAAAGATGTGGTTGCTTTGTAAAAGATACAAATTCTAACACTAAATCAAGTCAACACAAAAAGGTAAAAAAATAAAAAATTTATATTGAGAATTCAAAACTAAATAATACTATCTGCGCCAACGGCGCCTCTGTCAAATTTTGGTGGTGACATTGACAATAAAGAATTATCTTCGGTCTTCCCCGACACCAAAATTTGACAGTGTGTCGTCATACTTTGCAAATCTAAATTTATAGTACCTACAAAACACTAGTAAGTGATAAGTATGGTCAAACTCAAGAGAGAGTAAACAGTTTAGAGTTCTACAAAACAGAAAATAAAAAAGGAGATTATAAGAGTTTTGTTGTTGTTGTGAAACGATATAGCAAATTCAAATAAAATTCAGCTAAGTGATTTACACAACGACTAGTAATCATCGACTAAAGACATACAAATTCAATGAATAAAAATAGTGTTCCCGCTAAGGGTACAACCTAAACTCACCTGCTAGAGTATCACAATACTTGTTCAAATTAGATACTTCCGCTAAAGACTTATTCAATTTGCTATGTTCTATTCAGCTATTACCCGCTAGTCTTAAGCAAATATAACTACTACATAGTTAAAATATCATAATAAATCTACCGCTAGTTTTAATCACTAACATGCATCTTCTACGTATCATGCAATTGATATCGAACTAGTTTCACCGCTAAGCTACGCAATTCAAGCAAGAACATGATTTATTCACTGAATAAAATTTGAAATTGACAGTATTGTATTAATATGTCACATAACAATTCCTCAAATTGATTAGGGTTTTAGCTACTAAAATTCAACATTGAAATAAAGTAAACAACTTGAGTAGTTGAGAATGAAGAACAAAACATGAAGCGGTGAGGCACAAAGGCGATGAAGATAAGACTCTGAAAGTCACGCTCGGAGCTTCCCCCGCCCTTTTCCTTCTCCAGAAAGTTTCTAAAAAACTCTAAAGTTTGAACTCAACCCTAGAACAAACTGGGTATTTTTATATGGAAAAAAATATGGACTTTTAAAGAAACAGTCGTACATTGATGTCATTGTGATGTCAGCAGTGATCAAACAGACTCTGAACCATTTATGGACCGGACTCTACTGATTTTAATGATAAACTCAATAGACTTTGTGTAGGAAAATAGGGATAGCCCATGTAATCCACTGATTAGCTCCTTCCAACTCAATTTCGACCTCTTACTGTTTGAATTTCAATTTGAAGTAAATTAGAAATTTGTATCTCTTTAAGTCAACTTTGCAATGCCGTATAGCTCGTTTCCATCGAACAAATAACTAATTCTCAGCAAGCTTACAAAGCAAAGGTCAAATATGTGTTTTTGATAAAATACTTCGGAAGTTGGACTTTTAATTTGTTTTCTTTCTAAGCTGTCTTGATATACATGCGAAATGAAAGACTACAAAAAAAATAAATATTTTGCATGCAAAAATATATTAAATAATAAAAATAAGCGAGTTGATGGATTGTATAAATACGCTTCATCACATCTCACCTCAGTCAATACTCAAAATTCAGCCAACTCAAACGCTTTCAGTTAAATTAATAACAAATCAAATTGAAGTAAGAAGGAAAAATATGAAACTAAAATTATGGTTAAGGCTTACTCGACAATTTTCCTAAAGTCTTATTACCCTTTAGTGTTCGGTTTTTTAATTGCAATCGACCTCCCATGATATAATAATCTGATTTTGAGTCACTCACATTGATGTGAAGAAGGCAAACAACAAATTAATTTTGGCTATCACCGGAAAATTTACATAATATAGAAAAGGAAGATGGAGAATTGTTGTTGTGATTAATTTATTTTAATGAAGGAGATACCTTCATGTATACACGGCCTGCCTCCTCATCTTCTAAAACGTCCACCAAGCTGGCAAATTTGCAGAATTCTGCAATGAAAATTTATCGATCAACAATGTACATATCCGATCAATCTATTTCAACCAGACCCGCTCCGGTTCAATTCGAATTTAATTATAAATTACAGACACTATGTAGTACTTTTCAGCAATGGAGAAGTTTGACGATGACATGAAATTAAACTAAAAGTTGGACTGCAGAATTCGAAATCGAAAATTAAAAGTGACAAAATGGGTGACTAATTAAATTATTAATGAATTTTAAATAAATTAAATGATTCAATCTATTTAATATATATAATTAAATTAAATGATTTTGAATTCATTTAATCTATTGAATTTTTTTAATCTAACGGATTAGTTTGACAACTCTACCGAAAATCAAACAAATTCATAGTCTAGCGAGTTGGAGAAAAAATGGAAAGCGAAATTAAACCTAACCCTACCAAATCCCTCTTTTCCCAAGTCAACGCAGATCCATTCCTTCCCATAAAAATACAACGGCGATTAAGACAACCAGTAGAGTAGTGTTGTTGTAGTATTCGCGTTAAATCTTCGCTTCCAGCTTCCATTTTTTTTATACTCATTAATCTGAATATGGCAATCCAATCAACATTAACAACTACTCATTCCGACTTGGTCTCTGCTACTGCTGCTGTGCAGCATTACTACTCGTTGCTTGGTCTTCTTCTTCTGCCTTTTAGTACAATTTTAACCCCTTTACACAAAATGCACAACCACCACCACAGCCAGGTTTTGATAGTAAGAAGATAAAGCTGATAATATAGGCCATCATGATGTCTCCAAAAGCTCCTTTTTCTGTGGTCTGTTTGGTCTTTACAGTGGGGTTTCTTTGCTGTGGAGCGCAGGATATTACTGATCCGATTGAAGGTGTTTTTTTTTGAGGATTGTTTATATTTGATTGATTTTCTTCGGTTTTTGTGTTTATTTATGTTGCTGCCTGTTGTGATTTGTGATGGGGTGGTGTTTTTTTTTGTTTTGTTATGTAGTGGTAGCATTGAGGGCTATTAAGAAAAGCTTGGTTGATCCGAATCGTAATCTCAGCAGTTGGGGTCTTGGTGATCCGTGCTCGACTAATTGGACAGGGGTGCTGTGCTACGATTCAGTTTTGGCAGATGGTTATCAACATGTTGTGGAATTGTATGATTTTTTGCCACTCTTCAATATAATCAGCCCTGTCATGGGATGTCTCACTTATAGCATAGTAAAGTACTAGAGTCTGTCATAAACATTTATAAAGAAATAAGATTTCACGTCAGTAGTTGGAAAATGCCCCCTAGCTTTTGAATTATAACTCCGCTAATCTTCTTTGCTTTCTGTTGTTCGATCATTTTGTTTGTGTGATTATGCAGTCATTGAATCTTCAAACCCATATTCCAAAAAGGCCCATAGTAGAGTTTAGGCAGTGATTTACAATTTGTAGGCTGACTGAATGGTTTAAATCATGGCTGATTCTTTCTTATATGCCTGCCTGTGTTCAAGAATATTTGGTGTTGGCTCGAGGCTGACTGAAAGAATTAAATCACAAGTGCTTCTTTCTTATATTTTTGTCCTGGAATATTCTGTGTTGGCTAGAGCAGTATGAGGTTGTTTATATTGACTTATTTGTTGCCCAATGAATATTTTTGCTGAAAAAATGTTATTCCTAAAGTTGTTATCTTTGTAGGCAATTGCTGAATATGAATCTCTCTGGAACTTTATCACCAGAGCTAGGCCGCTTAACATACATGAAAAGAATGTGAGTTGTGCACCGCTCCACTTATCTAAATGTTCTTTGACCTGTACAATAATCCATCTGTCTGGGGAAGATAATTATGTAGAAGATGCAATATAATATAACATGTTTTAGCAGAAATCTGTTTTTGTATATTATAGTACTGGCTATGATGAAATTATGCAGGAATTTCATGTGGAATAATATAAGTGGAAGCTTACCTGTGGAAATAGGCAATATTTCAGCATTGGAACTGTTGTAAGTGATGCATATCTTATGCTGTAAGGGGTTAAACTATGGTTGTTCATGTTATTTATTTATTTTGTCCTTCTCAGTTTTGTTAAACTTTGAAACTGTTAGCAAGAGCAGGAGTTTTCTCTCGTTTTCTAATAGAAGTTTGTGGCAATGCTCTAATAGAAGGTCTCCACTCATTGAGTCATTGTTTGATCTGCTAGGCTTGTGAATGGGAATCAGTTGACTGGATCCTTGCCTGAATCTATGGGTTATCTCCCATTGTTAAGGAGAATACAAATAGACCAAAACCAAATTTCAGGACCGATTCCATTATCATTTGCAAATCTAACCAAAGTAAAGCACTTGTAAGTATCAAGCTAATTATTGGAGTCCTTAATCAGTTTTTTCTTCTTCTGTTGAGTTACACCTTATTAACTATCTTGTATGATCCCGTGACAGTCACATGAACAATAATTCCATCAGTGGGCAACTTCCGCCTGAGCTGTATAAATTACCAGCCCTTGTACACATGTAAGTTGAATACGGGCACTTACCTACAACAGTACTCACAAGGCTAACTAAACTGTTTCATTTTGAGTGTATAAATAATTCAGTTATTTGCTAATGATTCTTTGCAGATTGATTGACAACAACAACTTATCGGGATATCTTCCACCTGAGTTCTCACAAATGCCAAGTCTTCTGATACTGTATGCCTTATTCCTTTAATTTTAAATCTACACGCTTTTTAGAATTTCTGATATCTCTACTAACTAATTTTTTTTCTGATTGGAGAAGCCAACTTGACAACAACAACTTTAATGGGACTACGATCCCAGAATCCTATGCGAACATGACCACATTGTTGAAACTGTAAGAGCTTGCCACCCTTCCTGGCAGTAGGAATTAGGATTATGATCAATTGTTAGTTTTTATGTGAAAATATGTGTGTAGGCAGTGTTGGAAGCATTTTAAAAAGATCTGTGCTTTATTTTCAGTAATTTTGAAAAGGAGTTCCCCCCTTTTTGCATCACTTAATGATGACATTTTTTGAATTAAAAGCTAAGATTCAGACTGCTAGAATTCTAAATGTCGAATTATTATTTCTTACATGTTTAATGCGTACAGCCATACATGTCATGATGTCAAACATATGTCGTGTTAACCTTAATGTTCATGCAAGCGCTACCAACAAAAGTATTTTATTATCCATCTGAAACTACCTCAAAGGTTATGGTACCCTGGTTAGAGTGTTCTTGACATGTACAGTTTATATTTGAATTGTTCAGGAGCCTGAGGAGCTGTAACTTGCTAGGAAATTTACCCAATCTGAGCAGGATTCCACGACTAGGATATTTGTAAGTGCACCTATTCGACTTTCTGATGACTGTTATGGTTGATGATATGATGCATTGTTCAAGTAATAACTTCTTTCTTGTTGGTTCCAGTCTTCTAACTATTTTATTGCAGGGATTTGAGCTCAAATCAACTGAACGGGTCATTACCAACAGATAGGTTTAGTTTGAACATCACAACAATGTAAGATTCCGCTTGCTCGTACTTGTGTAATCAAGTGTGATTTGCTTTTATTTCTATTCCAAGAAGTATACTAGACAGAATCGTCACAGTATTTTGTTAGTTCATTCTGATCAAAGCCTAAACAAACATTTGACGGAGTGTTTTTTTTTGCAGTAACCTATCCAATAACAGGTTCCAAGGAACTATACCATCCACCTTTTCTGGCCTTCCTCGTCTCCAGAAATTGTAAGGATAATTTTGAGTTACTTATCTGTCATGGCATCTGTATACAGTCAATTAAAATGTTTCTGCATGATAGTCAAATTCACTCACTGCATTTGATTTTGTTTCAGGATACTTGCGAACAATTTATTGAACGGTTCTGTGCCATCCGTGATATGGCAGAACAGAACTTTCAAAGCTAATGAAACTTTGCTCATGTAAGATCCTTCATCATCAGAAGTCAGTGTTTCACTTCAAACTGATTGTTATTGCATAGAGCGCAAACATATTCCTTGCTCAAGTTATCTTTATATGTCGACATTATTTATCAGTCATCATATTAATCTGAATGAAGTATTTTCACACGCTAAAAGTTGAATATGAATGAATCTTGGTAAAGCCCTACATTGATTACCGTGACCACAACGGGTTATTTTCTCTACATTTTAAACCCTACTTTTGGGCTTACCTCAACTACGGTATTACAATAAATCAATATTCAGACTCAGTGGGATTGAAACGTTGGAAATGTTTCCGAAAGAAAAATAGGTCCTCACAACAATTGGGGATTCCTTGTAAATGAACTCACACTTTTATTGATAATATCAAACTGAATGACATTATTGATGCAGGGATTTTCGGAATAACATGCTTTCTAATATATCTGGTGATCAGAACTTTGCACCGAATGTCACTATCTGGTTCGTATCTTGTCTCCTTGATACCTCGTTATGAATTGTTTCACCTGCTTATCGCAGTGAGTGATCTTATTTTATGCATCACTAATAATGTTACGCTTGACTATTTTACAAGCAAGGCTTGAGGGGAATCCATTGTGCTCAGCATCCAACTTATTCAAGCTTTGTGGGTCCTCTTCTCCAGTCGAGGACCACATTCAGAATTATTTGAACTCTACTGAGTGCAGACAACAATCTTGCCCAGATCCATACGAGTATGCTCCAGCGACTGATTGCTATTGTGCCGCCCCATTGTTGATTGGTTACCGCCTGAAGAGTCCTGGAATTTCTGCTTTTCTTCCGTACCGTGAGATTTTCCAGGAGTACCTATCCTCTGGCCTTACTATTAAGTCTCATCAGCTTCTACTTGATTCCATTCGATGGGAACAAGGACCACGGCTAAACATGCAGCTGAAAATATTTCCTATTTATGATGCGCTAAGCAGCACTCCGAATCTATTCAACACCAGTGAGTTGCTTCGAATAATCAGGAATTTTACTGGGTGGGCACTCCCAGATAGTGATATTTTCGGGCCATACGAACTTCTCAACATCACACTTTTGAGTCCATATCAAGACGGTTTGTATCTGATCTTTACTGTTACTTATAAGTTATATTAGGCCATATGACATGTTCAATTTTAAATGGAGATTATGTTGAGCTTTTTTGCTATGCATACATATGGAATTATTGCCCTAGCATCCAAACGTGCTTATCCATGGGTTCAGTTTAGGACTGTTTGAATCTGTGGAGACCACAAAATCATCCATTTGTAATGTACCTTATTCATGACATACTTTTTCCCCTTGATTTTTATTAGTGGTCATTTTCCCAACTGCTACCCCATCTGGTTTAAGCAAAGGCGCGGTTGCTGGTATTATTATTGGAGCAATAGCTGGCACAGTTATGCTATCTGCACTTGCTTCACTGCTCATAGTGAGGTTGCATCGCAAGAATCTTCCAGGGGTTTTGAGAAAGCATGAATGTGAGTATTCTTATTTCTTCGTGATTGTTCAGGTTAATCGCATTGAAATTCCCAGCTCGTATGAACCTTTTGAAATACATTCAAGCCAAATACATAGGCTCTCAATTACTGTTTTATAGTCACGGAATATGCAGTAAACTGAACTAGGATACTGTCAGATTTGTTGTTTTGTTGCAATAAATGTAATGTTGGGTAATCACTTTGGTGTGTTTGAAAGTGTCCCGGATCCACATGAAAATCGATGGCGTTAAGGCGTTCACATTTCCAGAGATGGCTTTAGCAACCAATAATTTTGATGAATCAACACTAGTTGGGCAAGGAGGGTATGGAAAAGTTTATAGAGGTGTTATCAGCAACGGCAATCTTGTGGCTATCAAGCGTGCAGAGGAGGGATCGTTACAAGGCGAGAAAGAGTTCTTAACAGAAATCCATTTACTCTCCAGGTTGCATCATCGTAATCTTGTCTCCTTGGTCGGATATTGTGATGAAGAAAGTGAACAGGTATCTGCAACTGCAAATGCTTTCTCTAATGCTAAAAATTCCTTCTATTATTATATTTTATTGATATTATTCATAGAACTGCCAAATTTGGTAGGGATGTTATGAAATATATCGCTACACATTTAATAATTCTGATTACCAATAACCAAATGAGAAGATAATTTTAATCTATATAAAATGAGAACACATGTGCACAAAGTACAATGAGGATTCTTTTCTTCTTATTGGTGCATTCTTTTGATGATTTGAGTCTTTTGATTGTGATCTTCATAATTTGTCTGACATTTGTAGATGCTGGTTTATGAGTTTATGCCAAAGGGAACCTTACGGGACCATCTGTCGAGTGAGTTTTTTTTTTTTTGACTAAGTCGCATTATTCTCAACACAGTACATCATTCTTTCAGTTGCAAACCCAATACTCACTACGAACATTAGACCTCTAGTTTCCGCTGTTATAAAACCAGCACCACTTATATTTATCTTATCATATCTCAAGTATCAAATTCTAACAATATCTATAATATGAAATTACTGAATGTGTAAAGTGTTGGTCCATCAATGCAGTGACATCAGAACAACCGTTGGATTTTGAGACTAGAATGACAATTGCACTTGGCTCAGCCAAAGGACTAGTGTACCTGCACACGGAAGCCGATCCTCCTGTAATCCATAGAGATGTGAAGGCTAGTAATATATTGCTAGATGATAAGTTTACTGCTAAAGTTGCTGATTTTGGGCTATCAAGACTCGCCCCTATTGCAGATATGGAAGGAAATGTGCCAGGTCATATTTCAACCGTTGTGAAAGGAACTATGGTTAGATATTAAGCTGGTTTTCACAGCCGGATATTTTTATACATAATTTTTGTGTACCCATTTTCATATAACTGCATCATGAGTGTAGTTAAAGCTTCCAACATGCAGTGCATAATTATTTCACTTAACAGTAAATTTCAAACTCACTTCTATTGTAGGGCTACCTTGATCCCGAGTACTTCTTGACTAATAAGCTGACGGACAAGAGTGATGTTTATAGTTTTGGAATTGTGCTTTTAGAGCTGTTGACAGGGATGCAACCTATTTCACATGGGAAAAACATTGTTCGAGAGGTAATGGGGTTCTCCATACAAATTATTAGACAAAATTTTGGCTCATATATGGTGATATGATCATCAATTCATACGCATCTAATACATAATTCAAATTTATAACAGGTGAATTCAGCATTCCAGTCTGGTATGGTGTTAACAGTTGTTGACCAGCGGATGGGCTCTTATCCTTCTGAATGTCTGGACAAGTTCATAGATTTAGCTCTCAGTTGCTGTCAGGATAACCCAAATGACCGCCCTTCAATGGAAGATGTGGTGCGCCAGCTCGAGAATGTATGGCATCGGATGCCCGTGATAGACAGAAGAATAGCCAAAGCGCAGAGAGAAGGTACATCAGGGAAAGATGTGACACATTTCTCTTCTTCCAGTACAGAAAGTCATCCATATGCATCCCTGGATGTTTCGGGTAGCAATCTGGTTAGTGGAGTAATGCCTGCTATAGTCCCAAGGTAAAGAAGAGAACGTGATGGCCATCCTTGGACTCTTTTCCTTTCACAGACGCATAGTCTTGTAAGATAGTGTGCATCCCTGGCTTCCTATGTAAACAACTGTGGTCTGTTTTCATCTTCCTCCCAGCTAAAGTTTGTAATGTAGTACTGATCCTAAGCTATATATCTTGTGATAAAAATAAAACTAGTTTGCTGACTTTTTTTACTTCCAGCTGCACTCGCATCTCGCCTCTTTGTAGCTGACACTAATTCTTAACCTGGTGTGATTATGGAGGGTCTTCGAGCAAGATGGAAACTTGCAGTATACCTTGAAATTGTACATTAATGCCGTACAGCTTCTCTTCCGTACAAGACTAGAATAAGAACGCAAAATTCTGAATAGCTCACAAGGAAGAGAAAAAAGAGCAAACTACGAACTACATGCTCAGCTCGAAACATAATATCCTGCTACAATGACTAAAATGATCCGGAGGGCAAAAACGGCTCCCACCACCCAGATTCGTACTTAGGATAGGGTGCAACCCAGTTTTCAGGCTTCTCGAACTCCAAATTTGGAGTGGTTGAACTTGAAGCCAAAGCTTCGTCCACAGTGTCAGCTTCGTAGCTTTCTGCCAGAACTCTGTCCAGCCTCAGTTTCATAAACCTGTTAAGTGACAATAAGCAAGACAACATTGGAAATGGATAAACGAGGGTAGATTGTAGATGAAAAGCACTATCTACAAGTTGCAGGAACAGATAGGAGACAAATGGGAAGCAGTAGCATATTTCGGACGTGCATTGAACACTATTCCAAGCCACCGACCCATTCTATCGACCTAAAATTTCCACTTAATTAAAAGACCACAAACACTTGGGTATGACCGAAGAAAGTGTTATTTCAAGAGTTTGATCCAATTTACCATTGCTGCAATACAATTATGTTATAACATGTGCCTAACCTCATTCAAAAAACTCACGATAAGTACCTTAATTTAGGGAGAATTATTCGGTGAAGCAAAGGTAACAAACAGTGAAATCAAAAGAGCGACATACGTGATCCAGTGAGAATTAGTTGAAACGAGAGCAACAGCAGGCCTAGCCAATCTACGCGTAATGTTAGGATACTTGACCAAAAACTTAGGCTCAATCACCAGCCAAAAATCCCTCTCCAAATTCAAATCCTTATAATGCCTTCGCCTTTCAAACAACTGTTCCTGGAAATGCTCCTCTTGGTCGAGCATAAACCTCGCATTCGCCACCACAAAATAATATCTCTTTCTCCCTTCCTACACGCCACCAACAAGGTAGTCAAGCCAAACCAATTCAAACATTATTATCATTAGACAACAACGGAAGGATTAAAGGTACCTCCTTTTCGGGAGTACGGAGCTCCTGTTGATTGGCGTCAGTGGCAGCTGCGGCGACTAGTGTCTTTGGAGAGAATGAAAGAGTCCTCCGGCTAGGAAGGGAAAGCATCGACGGTGGTGGAGGTAGCCAAACACTGCCTCTACTGGTGGACTTGTCCGGAAGCGGAAGTGGAGAAGGGTAAGGAGTGAAATTCTGGTTGGGAGTAATCCCCATCGTTACTATTGCGGAGCTTAACATTTTGATTTTCCGAAATGGTCTCTGAATTGAAGCTGCTGCTGGAGCTCAATTGATAGACAGACAGAGAGACAGACCAATGAGAAATCTTATCATCATCTTCGCATCTCGAAAATTTAGGAATTTGTCCTTTTTCGTCTATTTTCTTTTATAAATAAAATTCCCGTTTGTCACAAAGTTCTGCATTATTAGATCAGAATTTTCATATCTCTGAATTCAGAACCAACAATGAAATGCGATGATAAAAGACGATTACGCTTCCCAGAAATATAGTCATTTTTTATTTTTCTATTTTTTTCTTTATATTTTTAATTTAGATAATTTTTTTTACTTTATCTCACACACGAAATACTACTTAGGGATGTCCATCTGGACCGAAACCGACCGATTTTTGTCGGGTCGGTCCGGTTTCGGTTCTTCACGGGTCTGTCCTCGATCCTGGAAATCGGCGATAATCGGGTTTCGGTCCGGTCCGGTCCAACCCGTCGGGTTTTCGGTCTGGACCGAAAAGACCGACTTCACTAACTATGCACCGGTATTATGCAATACCGGTGCCTAATTTCACTAACTATGCACCGGTATTATGCAATACCGATTCATAGTTTCACTTTGTTTTTTTTTTGAAAACCTTATTGTTTAAAAAAAAGTGCAATTAGGCACCGGTATGGATAAGAAAATAGGCATCGGTATCCTTAAATATCGGTGCCTAATTTCACTAACTATGCACTGGTATTGCATAATACCGGTGCCTAGTTGAAAACCTCCTGGAACTGAACTCAAAACTCAGCAGTCATCACTGCCTCACGGTCCAGTCGGGTCGGACCGAGACCGGACCGACAAAGACCGAAATCGTCGGTGTCGGTTCGGATCGGTCTTCGGTCCAGATTTTCGCAGATTGTCGGTCTGTCGGTCCAGGCCGTCCCACCTTAGTCGGTCTCGGTCCGGGTCGGTCCGGACCGTTGGGCATCCCTAAACGGGACCGAATTCCTGTACAAAACGCTGCGTTTAAGTCATCCTCTCGCTGCGTCCTTCTCAAATCAATCAACTACAAACCCTAGAAAAATCTGCGAATTCGTACGTAAATCCAATTGATAGGGTTTCAATCGGACATCGTCTACACAAACTCGATAACTGAAGCTTCCAATTACAAAACTTAGTGAACATTTTCAGCGGTCGTCGATCTCATAGGCATTTGTGCGCGGCGTCCAGTATGCATCTGACGACTTCGTCAGGCTTGGAGAACATTGCAGTATGATCCGCATCTGGAATATCAAAGGTATCTATTGTTGCATCATAGTTTTTTGATCATCATGTGCTGGAAATCCTTTGGAATGCCTAAATCGTCTTCGCAGATTATGTAAACTTGCTTCACTGATCCGTATCTTTCTGCTGTGAATTTCTTATCTCTTGATAGGTCGTTTAGGTTCATTGATCCTGGCCTTGTCAGCGTACTAGTCCTGCCTAGCATTTTGTTTAAATTAGTTTTATTTAGTTTTCAGCATAAAATGAGAATATATTTGTGGATATCAGTTAAGCCTATATGATTCCTATTTATAGAGATCTCGGCAAACAGAGTTCTCTAGTCTAAGTCTAAGTCTCTGAACATGAAAAAAAACTAATTGAATCCCATTGTTTCCCGATAAAAGTTAAGACCTTTGAAGTGTGCATCATGGAACCTTCTAGCTATGCCTCAAAAAGGCACGTTTGGTATTCATACCTAATCGAAATCAATTCGGAGGATCATCTAGCTGTATGTAGTGTAGAAAGTGGTAACTGAGTTAGTGCTATTATCAATGCAGAATTCTAAATGGAAAATATTTACCAAAAAAAGGATAAGGTAGCATTTAGGGAGTAGGGAACCAATCGAAACACAACTAAAATGTTGTGATTTACTTTCGTGGTTGAAAGCTTATCAATTTCTTTGTCTTACATGTGCAGGTGCTTCACATTAACTATGATTCTATTTGTATACAAACGTAACAATGAATTGATACTTTACAAGCTTCATACGCTCTCTCTTTCTCTCTCATACGCTCCTCTCTTATTCACTTTCACCGCAGTCGACAGCCGTCCAAAGTCGCCGGGGTGGAGGGCTTCCCCTCTGCGGAGGTGGTTTGCCCTCTACCCTTCCCCCTCCCTTTCTTCATTTGCTTGTCTTCTCTCTTTCAGACTAGGTCTCCGCCGTCTCCCCCAGCCTCTTCATTCTCGGCCGGCCTACTGCTAAAAGCTCTCCGTGGTGGAGCCTCGCGGGTCATGCTTCTAATCCTTCGCTAATTGCTCGTCGTGTTTGGCTCTATTGCGGGACGTGGTTGCCGGACTTCGGCTTCTGGCTCAGATCTCGGGGCTCGGATGGGGGTAGGTTCTCAGATCTGCTAGCGGAGATGCGGTGGATACCTTTCCAGATCTGACTGGCCTGCACTTGTCTGCCCGGTTGCGTCTCTCGGTTGGTCTGCACGGCGACGCATCTTCCGGATCTGCTTGCGGCTCTTCTTTGGGTGGATGCTCCTTTCCAATTCGGCTGATGGTGTCTTGGATGTGGGTGGCGGTATTAGCTTAGCTTAGTCTAGATTAATTAAGTTTAGGGTTTTGGTCTAGGTCAGTTTCATCGCTACCTTCAACCCTTGCGGCTAATCTTCTGGGTCTCTCCGGGATGGATGTCTTGCGGCTCATGCTTTGAACCGTCTCAAAGGTATACGGCGCGGTGGCTGTCTCGTGTCGTGGGTTGCTACCACCTGACCTGGATTTCTGA
>JAWWMW010000415.1:7088-20640 GCA_035048345.1 Echeveria elegans
ATTAATCTCTATTTATAGATCTCGAAAAATAAAAAATATTGGTATGATTTTTATAGATTAATTTTTTTGTATTGATGTATTTAAATAACAAATTTGAAATGTATAATAAAGGACAATTTAGTAATTTTGATCATATTTTTTTTTGTCGTGGGGGGTGCAATTAACAGCTCCCATAACAATGTACGAATACAGAAGCAGTATAAGATAGATGTACAGTAAATATATTGATTATAAATTGGCCGACAGCTCAAAGTGGCTTGATGCCAATCTAGAGAGATACCCCCAATGCGCAGAGAAGACTTGCATGTTTCCAGGATGATGTGTACTTTATTATGATATAAGTTATACAACTGTCCCACTTGTTACTGGATCTGAATCTGAAACCCTTTGATGCTATCAAAGGTAATTATTAATGTGCAAATCTCCCTAATTGATGATGATATTAGGGGTTAATTATTGTTTGAAATAAATTAAAAAATAATTTATTTTTAAAATGATTTATAAAAAGTATTTTATTTGAAAATAAATTAAAAATGATTTATTTCAAAAAAAAATTATCATAAAATGTTTCATTTGAAAGTAGTGTATTTCCAAATGAATCGTAAAAAAATATCTCATTTGAAAATAAACCAAAAGTGGTGTATTTCAAAGTGATTTATTTGAGCAAATAAACTACTTTTTATCTATAATTGACCCCTATTGATTAAGTATTTATATGTTAGCTCTCTTACTTCTAATAACTCGTCTAAAAATGATACCCTGATTACTTTGAATGACTAATATACATGCTAAGAAATAACGTATTTGTTGGAGGAAGTACCTGTAACTATCGCTATTGTTCTGGCTGAAGCTTAAATGTGATGTTTGCTGGAAACAATTTAAAGAACGCTCCTCCGCACTGTATAGGCTTACTTCTAGCTATTTTTACATTTCATGTCGATTTGCATATATGTATTTTCAATGTATTAATATCAACGAGGAGGTGATGGACTTGGGGTCTCGGAAGAGTTCATCACCCCGCTCTCCAACCACAGCTCTGGCCTTAGAAGCAGAAACTCACATCCACATGTGGCCATAAGCTGCATAGAATAATATTTCCCAACTGTTATTTATTGATCTATTATTCTTTTTCATTTTTCTTTGGGTGGTGCTGGCTGGGTGAGATAAGAAGAGATTGTGTCAAACTTATGGTCTGTTCTTTTGACATGAACTGAAACTGAACTGAACAGAAATTTTAAAATTAATTTTTGCATATTATTTTTAATTTTAAAAAATAGTTTTGACAATAGTGAATGCGTCTTAAGTTTGTCTCATAATTTCAAGTCTTATTACACTTTTAAAATAATTTTAAAAATAGTGAATATTTAGCTACTGAACTGAACTAAAATTAAATTAATATCAAAAGAACAGAGCCTTAATCAAGCGTCGCAACAACAGTGATACAAGCTCAAAGATCCATAGGTTACTGATTTACCGAATGCAACATATACACACTCAAAAGACCAAGAGATTCGAGGCACAAAATTTTAGTCGACAGGAACTAATCAACATCAAAATTAGAATAGTTACTAACGTACTAGGAAGTGCTGACATTGCACCAGTTAGGGATCGAACTTTTTGGACTTTCTGCTTAGGTAAAATTCGCTTTATTCACTGAGCTACATGCACTTTGCTGTCTTTGTTAATCGAATTCCAAAATTTAGACATTGTTAGATATGTGTGATGATGATACTCTACGATATTTTTTGTCTTGACAATAATTGACACAGATCCAAATCAATCAATGTCGTGTTTCCAACAACTTTATTTTTTATTCAAGTCTAATACTTTAATTGATTCCAAAGTCGATCCAAAATTCAATTTATAAAAATGATGGACAAACCCAAAAGCCAAAACGTTCACACAGATGCAACGGTATAGTTTCTTGAAAATATTATTCAAAAGTATAAAACAGTCCCTGAAGATCAAATCTCTTCACTATCACACCCTTGTATTTCTACAGCTTCGCAATTAGGTCCATCTCAGGCCACACCTGACTTGTCTCTCCATCTCACAATTTCCCATTCTCCCCAAACCAAAACCCCCTTTTCCTTTCGTTGAGAATTTTTCATCATCGTCCCATTTTCGTCGATCATCGAGCCCATCAGCTCCATTCCCTAATTCCAGATTTTTTTACTTATATGCAAGTTAGACCTTTCATTCATTTTCATTTTTTGAATTGGTAAAATAAAATTGTGACATTTTTGCTATCTGTATCGGATCGATGCGTTGATTTTGATGTATCATTGTTCAGGGTTTGGATGTTGGAGGACATTGTTTTGCTAGAATGTGAAAAAAAGTTTAGATTTTGTGATTTTGAGGGAAAGTCTGTGCCTTGGTTTGATTTGATGGTTTTGATGTTGTGATGTGTATGATGGTGTTTCGCTCTTATTTCTTAGGGTTTGGATGTTGTATTGCATTTTTTTTTTCAGATGGTGTGGTTTGAATTTGAAAATGAGCTGTGTGGTTTTAAATTTATTGAATTTGGTATTGGGTTTTTGGTGAAAGTTGTATCTTGGTATGAATTGATGATATGGCCCGTGTCCTTGAAGATTAGGTGATTATATTGATGGATGGATTGTACGGAATTGCTGAGATTTATTTGTTGGTTGTTTCAGTTTCGGTGCTGAGGAAATGTATGGAATGGATAGAAGAAGGAACTCTTCGTTTGATGCGAGTTTCAGGCCAAGCATACACACCAGAAGGGCAAATATAACTGTTAAGTTTCAGGATTCGTATGGATTTGTAGTGGAAGGAAATGTTGATGATGTGAATGTGTTGAATGAGGTTAGGGAAAGGGTGAGGCAGCAGTCACGGGTTTGGTGGGCGTTGGAAGCTAGCAAAGGCGCTAATTGGTATTTGCAACCCCAGATTTCGTCTATATCTCAAGTAATTAAGCTCAAGTCTTCACTTAGGTTTTCGACTATAGTTAATGCTGTTACTTTAAAGAGGCTGGTACGCAAGGGGGTTCCGCCTAATTTAAGGCCTAAAGTATGGTTTTCTTTGTCCGGGGCTGCTAAGAAGAAGCATATGGTTCCGGAGAGTTACTATAGTGACTTGATAAAGGCTGTCGAAGGTAAGGTCACACCCGCCACCAAGCAGATTGATCATGTAAGTTTTTATGAACGACAGATTCCGAGCTATTTTAACATTGTATGTTCCCTTTGTTGTTTTTAATCTTTGATATAATCTTGAATGTAGGATCTGCCACGAACATTCCCTGGCCATCCATGGCTGGACACTCCGGAGGGTCATGCAGCTCTTAGACGTGTGCTTGTTGGGTATTCTTTTCGCGATTCCGAAGTTGGTTATTGTCAGGTGGGCTACTTCGCCGTCCTCTTCCTTCTCTCCTGATGAAAATGTTTTACAAATATTCAAATTTTGATGACTTAAGTGTAACATCGAGTTGTGGTGCAGGGTTTGAATTACGTCGCAGCAATGCTGTTACTTGTCATGAAAACTGAGGAAGATGCTTTCTGGATGCTGGCAGTTCTGCTTGAAGATGTTTTAGTCAGTGATTGCTACTCGCACAATTTAACAGGTTGCCATGTTGAACAGCGAGTGTTTAAAGATCTCTTGGCCAAAAAGTGTCCAAGGTCATCGCTCCTCTTTACCTTTTGTTCCTGAATTCTCTCATTTCATCATAGCGGGCAATATCCTCAACACACTAGTAAATAAATTGTACAGAATTGCAATGCATTTGGAAGACTTGGAGTTTGATGTATCCCTTGTAGCTACCGAGTGGTTTTTATGTCTCTTTTCAAAAAGCTTGCCCTCTGAGGTACTCTTATCATCTCCACTAACTTGATAGTTGATACTTTCCTTTGTTGATACGCATTTTATAATAATAAAAAATCAGGTTGTATCATTCTTAACTGTATAATTACCAATTTGCTTCTGGAAAAAACGTAGTTACTAATTCAGCCATAGCAAAATGGTATATTTGGGATTATTCAATTATGATTTTGTTGCAGACGACTATGCGGGTTTGGGATGTCCTGTTTTTCGAAGGGGCTCAAGTGCTCCTTCACGTAGCTTTGGCTATCTTTATGGTAGGGTCCTTCTATTACCTCAGTTTTGGTATATAGACTGAATGAACGACGCTGCGTTGCTCAATCTATAATGTCATTGCAGATGAAGGAGGAAGAGTTACTACTAGCTCATCACGCCGGGGACATAGTTAAAATATTACAGAGAACAACTCACCATATGTTCGATCCCGAAGACTTGCTCACTGTAAAACTCCCAACTAGCTCGTATCTCAAAACTTGTATAACTAATAATTATCACCTTCTGGTCGAAAATAACCATGTTTCGTATATAGGTGGTTTTTGAAAAGATTGGGTCCATGACAACCAATACCATCACTAAGCAAAGGAAAAAACAAGAGCCGGCAGTGATGGCGGCACTGGACCAGAGAATACGACGATTCAATTCTGTGAAAGTGCATGCTGATGACGATTAACTCTTGCCAACAATGCACTTGTTCAGTGTTTTTGTTTTGCCAAAATGGAGAGATGGAACTCGAAAGACAAAGACGACGAAATAGAGCAAAGACATATTTGTTCGTATATGTCCAAAAGACGTCAACTATTGTACATGTAAAGTGTAACACTGATCTCTTACTAAGCAACTGAATTTCGTATGCAATGTTGATCTGCCTTGGGGGTGTGTACTTATGATAAAAAAAATGGACCAAAATGCCCTCCAAATCGTGTTCGTGTTCTTTTACAAAAACGGGTTTTAAGCTCAACATCTTTTCGCCCTTTGGTCATCAGATGACGATGAGCATTTTCCTTCAGAATAATCAGACAAACCTTAAAATGCTGTCAACTTCTCAGCTCCGGCGATTCTCATCGGCCGTAACGAACCCATTTCCCGGAAAGTCATCAACAGCACATACTCCTTTCTCCAGATGCTTGAAAAATCCACTCCCAATACCAACGAGAACAATCCTTGAACCCACTATATTTCATCAACGTAGCAGAGAGCCACCTCGTACACTGCGATTAGGAGAAGTTAGGAGCTTTATCATCAGGATTAAGCCAATTTCGCACCCATCACATTCTCCTCAAAACCCAGAAAGATTATGTCCTCTCGTTAGAGTTTTTCAACTGGGTCGCAACCAAAAGCCCTAATTTCATCTCATTAGATACACATTCCATGATCCTCCACATCCTCACCAAAAATCAGAAATTTAAATCTGCAGAGGACGATTTCCAGGAGACTTTTGATTTTTGAATTCAGGTGATGTCGATTTGGTGCGCAAGTTGTTTGACTCATTGGTGTATTCTTATTGAATGTGTAACTCATCACATTATGTGTTTGATTCACTTTTCTAAACTTGTGCTCATTTGAAGAAGTTTAGGAATGCAACCATATGTTTTGTAGAATGAAAGAGTATGGAATTTTGCCGAATATTAAATATTTTAATGCTTATTTAAGTTCATTGATGAATATGAAGAGGCCGGGAGGCATTGTGGTATTATAATGAGATGAGGAAGTGTAGGATATCCTCGGATGTATATACGTTAAATATATGCCTTCTGTAAGGGTGAATTGGATAAGACAGTTGAGGTTTTTGATGGGATGAAGAAAATGGGATTTAAGCAATCTGTTGTGACATATGGGACGTTGATATCCGGGTAATTGAGTAAAGGGCTTGCAAATTCTGTGTTGAAGGTTAGTGAAAGTGTATAATTCTGTGTTGAAATGGGATGTACGATGTTTGTGGAGATGAAGGCGACGGAGGTTACTCCTAAATGTCGTGACTTATAATACGTTGGTTGATGGGTATGGTCGAGATGGGAAGATTGGGATGGGTTTGACGCTTTTTGAGGAAATGGATAAGAGAGGGGTGAAGGGGGAGATTTTGACTTACAATGCTTTGATTTTGGGTTTATGCAAGGACGGCAAGACAAAAATAAGCTACCTATTTTGTTAAGGAATTTGATAAGGCTGGATTGTCTCCTAATGCTTGGACCTTTTCTGCTCTGATCTACAGACAATGTGTGAGTGAAAAACCGGACAGGGGATTGCAAACATAGAAAAGCATGATAAGAAGTGGCTGCTGTCCAAATTATGAGACGTTAGAGTTTCTGAAAACTTCATTGGATTTTGATGGAGTGGTGCAAGTGTTGAAGGTGATGAAAGAGTCGATGACATTTTCTTCTGCCATTTTAGCTTGAATATTTTCAAGACTTCGTGGGGTAGTAAATGATTAAACGGCCTTGGAAGTGTACAAGGAGATTCAAACTATAAATCTTCTCCCAGAAGGATTTGGTATTACATACAGTACGAAAGTCATCAGTGAGATACATAAATAAGACACTCCCTTCATTCGATATTTGACGCACCGGAAACAACAAATCTAAATTACCTCATTTGGTTTTGGTTCAATCAATGGAAGAGGTTGTGTATATACCTACATACACAACCCTGCAGCGGTGGTGCAGAAGACCCTATTTTTGCAACATACATCCTGTGAGCACTGAAACTGAACTTTCACTTGCCAGTGTTAAGAACCTTATTCGATAATGCAGATTAAGGTCACTGCAATCTCGTTTCATTCCAATGCCTGGAACTTTATTGATAACCTTTAAACGTAAGGACCAATTTCAGATGCTGATTTCTTTTCGCAGCTAAATACTCCAGGATTCATGAAAAGAGTTCCAGCAGATTTCTCAAAAGTGACCTATCAGCAAATTGTTACGCTTGGGGAAAGCTAAGCTCCGAACTATTGGTACTGTACCAAGAATCACTCAATCATCTCGCCAAAAAGTAGTACATAATATGACAGTGGCAAGATTTGCTGTGATGCTACGAAGAAGGCGTGCTGCCTTGCATCAAACAGCCGTATAGTTAACAAAGGTTGAAGTTATTCGAAAACCAACCCAACCAATGGAGTTTTCAACTTCCAACACAAGATGGCAAAGTAGCCTTTACGGTACTTAATATCATGATATCCATCTTTGTGTATGAATTTTGAAGAAAGCTTGAGCTGAAAAAAACTTGTAACTTTTACGTGTATCTTTTCCTTCCACTGCTCACACCATGTAGCTTTTAGGGACCAAGCACGGAATTTCAAGAAGGATAAAACACAAGTAATAAAACTGAAACAGTCCTTGGATGCGCAGGTAAGAAGGTAGCCGGAATTGGGATGTCAATATGGCCGAATGCACGGATGTGTGATGTTACTGATCTAAGTCTCATGATTGTTATGTGTATTCCGGTGGGGTGACAAAATGAATTGACTAATTTGATTATTAATAGATTTTAAATAAATTAAATGATCAATCCATTTAATACATGTAATTGGATTAAATGATCCAATCAGATTGAGTTAAATCCATTTAATCCATTATATTTCATTAATTCATTGGATTTTTTTAATCCAACGGATTACTTTGACACCTCTATATTCCGGGCATCGAAGTATATGATGTTGGTTTTGCCAGACTTTGATTTACTTTTCTGGTGTGAAAAACCAGTGTACTGGCCTTCGATCTTGTTTATGCAAATGTCAGCAATCTGTTTGAATTGTCCATGGTTTTTAACAAAAGGTTGGTTGACGTACTCCTCAATTAGCATCCACTGAAACATGAAAACAATTTCAAAATAAGCCTTGCTTGTGGTGAAGATCGATCCCTGTAATCCTGATTTAAAGATCTCTTTGTGTTTACTGGCATACCTTTGCATCCGCGATCTCAGTTTCTTGTATCTGAATATCTGAACTCCGTGGTTTTAACATGCAAACAAAAAATAGATCGGACTTGTGAAAGAAAGCTTTGTGACTTTGCCTGCAAAACAAGTCAACAGTCCGTAAGACCGTAAATAATGAAGCAATCTAACAAAAACTTCACATGTTCATCTGTGATAACTGATGAGGGTAGTATCATTGCAAATGTGAAAGAAAGATCACCTGAATGCTAAAATTTCAACGAATTCGGCATCAATCTGAAACAGAAGTGCAAATAGTTAGTAACTTGATGTCTGCAGTAAGTAGTATCTGCCAAAAAATTGGATTACAAGTTCAATAATTAAAACTGGAGGATATAGTCCCTTACTCCCGTCTCCTCCTTGACTTCCCTCACTGCAGCATCGCAAATATCCTCACCCTGGAAAAAATAATTTTCTTCATGATGTTTAATTTATTTATCTTCACATTCTATGGTTTAACGGAAATGAAGTTACAAGACTTTAAGCACTAACCTCGTCAACAACTCCGGTGGGAAATTTCCACACACCTGAACCTCCAAAAGTTCCATTTTTTTCTTGAACTACCAGCACCTGCATGTTTTATCACAGCTTTAAAACTAGATGATTTGACTGGTTATTGTTAAACGAAAGAACCATGAAATTCAACAAGTTAGCTGATAACTGGACCCAACACTTGGCCAATCATGAGCATCTAGAAGATATGCATCTAGAAGATATGGACTTTTGATTATCGGAGGCTCAGAAGGCTAGTATCTCTTGACCACATAAGCTTGAATAAAATATGAAACCACAGCCAGAGAGAATAGAATCATAGTAATAAGGAAGCACATACCTCTCTATGCTCGTTGATAAGAAAAGCCCCGATCCCTACACGGTGTGAAGCGTTTGCGGGTAAAGTGTTAGGTCTTCTGGGAAGCCAACGCACAAGCATCAAATAATCAGATTCAGCATGGTGATATTTGAATCCTTCCTGCGGTAGATAAGAAGTAAATTAGTGAACCACGAGAATTAAGAAAGGATCACTTCATACACAAAAATAAAAGTAGCATTCCAAAAAGAATGAGTAATTATTGTGATCATGAAAAATTGAAAACAAAGGAAAACCAAATCTTTCAGTTGAAACATTATCACGGAAACCGCACCTGAACAGCCGATTCAACGAGGCCGGCAAGTTTCAGAGGCAACTTTAACCAAATACCATTTTTCTTCTGCGAGCATCAGAAAATTACACAACTAAGAACACGATAAAGATGACTCGTCAATACAATTACACCATGCAAGAGTTTAACGTGCAATATCTACAGTGTCGCATGTCCAACAATACAAACCTGTTGCCTCCACTGCTCCATTGAAGCTTTGAGTGATGCAGCAAACAAATTAGCCTCCATAGCTTCCTTCAACTCCACAATAACTCCCCCATAACAATCCTCCTTTCCACTCAGCAGGTCGATCTCTTCAACTCCATTGCCCTCTATACACACCTCCCTAATAGATAACTCCAAATCTGAACTCGACATGGTGGTTTTTGCTGGAATTTTTCTGCGGACCCTGCCAAATATTCAACCCAGCCTCTGATTAAGAAACAATCGCATCTGCATTATACAGGTACCACAGCTGTTCCAAGTCACATATTTCATAATATTAAAACATCAACCGGGCCATAATAATTAAAAACATGTGCACCCTAATTCCTCTGGAGTAGTACGCATTCAACAAAATCCTCTAATATTTCATTCAACATAACCCAAACACTCATATTATCGGTATCTGAAAAACCTAAGAAAATATAATAAAACCAATAAGTGACAAGTTTCTGATCCAAAGCAAAAGCTTGCAGACCCTACCAAAAGTCAAATTGTCAGCTTCCACAATAACTGGCTCACAAAATGAAGCTATATTTACACAAAAACCAACTCAAACAACACTATATATATATTTGCTGAAAAGAAGTTGAATTTCGAGTAATTTAGGGTATTTAAAATCGAGGAACCCTACAACAATCGAGACTTGGTAAGTTGGAATTGCAGACACGCTACGAAACCCTATGAAAGTTGGACGAAGAGCAATTCGAAGTTCGGTAGAGGAAATGTCCGGGATTTTGCCAGGTGATTGGGGAGTGAGTAACGACGTAGAGAGAAAGTCAAGGGTTTGACGCCGTCGGAAGGTTCATGGGTAGGTGAGATGATGGAGAAAGAGAGTGTTGCGTTGGAAGCACGTAGCTTTAGGACTGGCGGAGCGGAGCTTTCTTCGTTAGTGCCGGCCCTTTCCGCTTTCAGACAGCAGTTGTTTATTGTTTTTCCGGCAAGACACTTGTCCACTTCTGATTCGGCCACCTTCTGTTTTTGGAAAATCATATCAACTAAAGCCATTGAATCGGTCATCTGGACTAACGTTGTGGTGAACATATTTTCATTCGATTTTCTTTAAAAAAAATTATATTTTTCGTTTTGGTTTTTAAAGTATTTTTTATTCTAATTTTTTTATGCAATTACTCACAAACTTTCTAATTATTTTTTTAATTTTAAATTTTAAATTATTAAATAATTTTTTAATTTTTAGACTGCATGGTGGGCTGAGTGAGGTGGGGTGTCTAATGAATTGTTGGCTATGTGGTGAGTTGGAGATTTAGCAATAAAAAATTATACTTTAGCAACGAAAATTTTATTATTGTTTGTGTGTTGTGAATGAAGAGCTATTATTAGTATAGATATGAAATACATCCAATTATAACCAAACAAAGAGCTTTAAGTAAGATAATGGGGGTTGTTTACATAGAAATCATACCATGCAAGTAGAAGAATTCATAAAACATCTCGTTTCTGGGGACATACAAACTCCATGTCCGCGTCCTCGTGGTACTCACAACTCACTCCTCGTATGAAATGATCCTAACCTTTGCTTCGGAATTCCAAACAAATAATTTTCTTTAATTGTTGCTCGCATAAAACAGTCAGAAAAAGGAGCACAAAAAGCCACGTTACTGCAAGTAGCAACCAGTCATACATGCACCCTCCTAAACCTTTGCTTAAGTCTGTACAATCAAGGGTCTTCGAGTTCTATCAAACGCATCATTCGTCAGTGCAGGCAGAGTAACATCTGTTGTTTTACATACTATTTTTCTCATGTATCCATTATGCAGGACTACTCCTTTTGCTATTTTTGAGATCCGTAAAGAAAGCGAAAGACATCGAGAAGTTTGAAGAAAAGATTTGACCAAATAACTGGGAGCATCTCACACAAGTCACAACCTTAGTCATTGTTCATATAATTGATACAGTAAATATTTTCTGTAATCTCACACCATAAGAAAAAGAAGCTACGCAGTTGTTAATGTTCATCAGTTGACCCAAAACTACAGGAACGTCTTCCCTCTGAATGCAAATATGCAATGCGTAAGTTGAAATCAGATAAAGATTAATAATAGAATCAATAAACTTTGTCTCTCTAGAATATGAAGTATAACTTTACATCACAATTTTGTTTATTTAAAAAAAGATGCCGACTCCGAAGACAGCTAGCCAATGAGTTTTCATGAGGGAAAATACACTGGATTAGTAACAATTCTAGACCCTAGAGGTTCCAAGCTTCCGTTCAAAGAGCCGCTTCAGGAGATATACTTGTAGAAAGCTGGCACCAATAAGTGCAAAAGACTCAAATATCGCCTTATGGATTGCTCTCTTGCTCATTCCTTCATTCACTGCAATCATACGAAATGTAAATATGATTACAAGAAACCTAAAAGAACAATCTTATGAAAATCGTCAATATGAAAAATACACTGAAACAAAAAGTTCCATGCTAGCTCTGAAAACCAAATTCTAAATCATTCTTAATATCCAAGGCACCACAAACACACGCGCAACATTGTTCTGTAGGATTTGTCCTCCCTGTCATGGATAAGTACGCAATTCTAATTGAAAAACCCAACTCTTCAAAGTGATTTACCTATAGCTTGTCGGTCAGTCTGTGCCTCCAACCAATGTTGCTCAAACTGGATGTTGTAAAGCGCCTCCTCCAGTTTCGATATCTGCTCCATCAATGGAGTAAAATGCTCTACAGAATTCAAACAGTAAAAACCCATATCCAAAAATATCCAAACAAAAACCTCGCATCAGTAGATAATCTCTTACCATCCTTAGCGTGCTGGTCATAGTACGCAAAGTGGCCAACATGAACATCAAAATCAATGGTTTCATGGTACGGCGACTTGTTGGTAAAACAGAAACGGTGGAGACCCTTCTTGTGAACCACAAATTCGAACTTCTCACTCGTCTTGTCACGGAAGTCATGTATTTGTTCCCCTCCAGGCCCCTTAATCTGCCATCCCCGAAACAAATCAAATTCAAAACCTCCACAACAAAATTACAAACAAAATATGTACATCCAAACTACAAATCTCTGCACTCAAATTTCAGTCGTTCAGTCCAATTCAATAAGATTCAACACTATAATTAAAGTACAAGTAATGAAGACCTATATCACGCTTTTCGTTAAAAATCAAGATTTTGCAATTCAGTCTAACAAGTAAAAAAAGGTTCAATCATTCAGTGCAAGAGAATGTACGGTCACAAATGAAGAGGTTTACGATTGAATTACATACCACGAGGTCAACACCATCATCTCCGAAATGCCAAGGAGCATCGGCCTTAATGACAACAAAAGATACATGAACAGTATCACCTTCATACTCAACATTATGGGAAAAGCACTCTTCTCTGTCAATCACAAATCGGATTCCAAGCGTCTGTTGCACAATCGATAACATCACAATAGCTGCTACCACCACAGCTGCTGCCATATTCCCCATCTGAGATCAAGCCATCGGGAATCGTGCCGTCAGAATACATTACTCAGCATTCCTTACAAACAGATCGAATTGGATTGAACCGAATTGAGCTTACCGGTGAGGTGGAAGGAAACGAAGAGCGACGATGGGGATCGGGAGATTTGAGGAGGTGGTTAGGGCTTGATTGCTCGACTCGGAGCTCTCTCTCTCTATCTATGATTTGATTTTGATGCAGTTGAGGTTATGCGCACAACTTCTCACGTTGATGTTTTTTTTTTAACTGTACAAACAACAAAAGTCTTTTTACTCAAGTACTTCGCTGTAGTTGGTTTCCCGTTAGGGATGGGCAGGTTGGAGGCACATTGTGATCTGTCTTGTGCGGTAGAAATTATCCTGATCTGTGGACCTGTCCCGTTTGGCTCTCGAGCAGGTCATGGCGGCGTGGGTCTGCGGGTACGGATCAAATTGTCATCCTTAGTTCGTGTTCAGAACTAACGGTGTCTTTTCATGTACTTTACTCTTAACCTAAATCAATATTTTCAAATATTAATTATCTATATATATAATAGAATACGGTGCATGAACGAAGTATGCCCAAATTATCCTAAATTAATAATAATAAAAAAAAATTAGAGTATCAATAATTTATTCACGTGGATACCAGATCAAATTAATAAAATATTTAAACTTGCCAAAAGATATTCACGTACATAGTCAAAGATTTCCAACAATATTTAAAATTGCCTTTAATATATATCTAATGAAATAAATCTTTTAAAATATTATTAAATGTTCCCAATATAGATGCTTTAGTATCTTTTTTAGGGCACCACTAATCGCACTCCCCACACCCTCGCACCCACAGCGGGTCCTAGAGAAATTTCCAATTTTACCCCACCTCCACCCATTTATCTTAAATAATATATAATACATTTTCAATATATATTATAATTAATAACTATAATTATTAACTTAAATATATTTAGAAATAAATATATACAATATGAT
>JAWWMW010000415.1:20740-41901 GCA_035048345.1 Echeveria elegans
TTTGACAATAGTGAATGCGTCTTAAGCTTGTCTCATAGTTTCAAGTCTTATTACACTTTTAAATTAATTTTAAAAATTGTGAATGTTTACCTACTGAACTGAAATTAAATTAAATTAATGTCAAAAGAACAGACCCTAAATAGTGAGTTGTATGTGACCTGATACTTTGATTAGAATATAGAATATACATCTAATATATAACATAATAGGGGTTGGTGGTGATTGAATCATTAAATCGAAATATTTATAAAAATGTCACCTAATCGGATTTTAATCACACGGGCTCAGCCCGTCCCATTAAAAATTAAATAAATTTACACATAATACACGGGTCCGGACTGCCCAAAAATAAATTTTTTATTTTACATAGATCACACGGGCCCAAAAATTGGTCGATCGAATCACGAACGTGTTGACCGGTACGATTGCGCATTCGGGACGATGCATTTCGTCTGGACGACGAACGATACGCTAGTATATAATATAATAGGATTCGGCGATGACAAAATTACCTCATTTAGTGACAAAATTTTCCTCGCTGTTGTGCGTCCGAAAATTAAAAAATTAAATTAAAAGTCACTCCTCTTTTATTTAATTTACAAATCATGCCTAACAAGCCCAAGGCTAAAACGCTCTTTATCTCACTCGCTTACACTACTTCACGAACATAAAAAATTTACTCTATATAAACTCTGTTCACACATTCATGTATCTCACGCAGTCATCCAATGCTTGCATATCATACTATTATTTGACCGGTTCGAATGCGCATTCGGGTTGGCGAGTGACAAAAACAATACTAAATATTTGCCATTTAATTTTTGAAATTAGGGTTTAAGTTTTATGCTAAATGGGTTGGGCTGTTCATGCCGCTTTTCCGTTGTAAAGACGTGCAACCGCTAGTAGAATATATTAGTACTTATATATTAATTGTATAGGAAAAAAGTGTGTATATATTTTTCCAAAATGGATGTATTCACTCGAGACTTAGGGTCCGTTCTTTTGATCTGAACTGAAACAGAACTGATCTGAATAGAAAATTTAAAAATAATGAATAAATTATATTTGCATATTATTTTAAATTTTAAAAAAATAGTTTTAACAATAATAAATGAGTCTTAAGCTTGTACTCATAGTTTCAACGAGTTACAATTCTCTAGTTTATGTCAAAATCAAATTCTGAGCCGAAAGGTGCCGAAAACGAGTTCGAAGTTACGGTGCTTTGCATTATGTCAAAATCAAAATCATGATCAGGTGCTTTGCATTATGCACCGGTTCAATAAAAACCGATGCATAATGTGAGACTTTATGCACCGGTACCGCTGCATAATGTTAGACTTTACACAATTTGAAGTCGTGTGTATTTCTAATAAATAAATTTGATTAATTGTAAACAGATGTCTGGGCTGATATATCATTTTATTTTTGAAATATCAAATTATCTGATTAATTGTATTAAATAAATATGATACAATTAATTTATAATATGAATTTTAAAGAATATAATAATTAATGGCATATGTGTAAATTGGATGAAAAATGAGGGGCATTTGAGTAAATTTACCTTTTTTTTGTCTTGCGAGGTGCGATTAACAGCTCCCTTTTTTATTGTGCACAAAGTTTAAAATATTGATTGTCAAGGTTAAAAAATAAAAGTGGATGAGAAAAGTTTAGAAGTAAGAGAGGATTCGAATGGAGACATGAGAAAAAATTGAATTTTTAGAAGATTTCAAAAGCGAGGCGAGAATGACATTTTCAAAAAATCATCCCATCCAAGTCCGTCGTGTTAAACCATTGGAATCGAAGACACATGATTTGAAAAATATTTATAAAGAGAGACAACAAACTTCTATTCCCACCACATTCTCATCGGCACCACGAGTTATGTCAATAATTATTGTAGCAGTAGTCGTTGTACTTGGTGCACTGGTTCCGAACATATTTTCCTGGGATTTATGTATTTCACATAAGTGCTACAGTAGGTCTATGACTGGATATAGATCTTGGCATGGATTACGATCTCACAACACTGAATGGCCAAAACTAACATACCCATACAACTGTATTGAACAAGTAGTAAATAAACTATGGAGTATACCCCATGAAACATTGTCGATATGCACATAACAAAGCCTGCAAATCTCTGTTAAAATCCTCACACTTGAATCATTGTGGAGAGATAAATCACAGGTATCTGTGCTAGTAACTGGAGCATCAGATGGAATTTTTTTTTATTTGAGAAAGCTCAGTAAATATTATAACCTATGAAGCAAGTTTCCCAAAAAAGTTGAACGCAGTGAGGCAAGTTGCGTTTTGGACAAATCAATTATCAATTCCATCCATTCTGAAGTTCTTCTTAGTTCTCTAGATTGAGCTCACTTTCGTTAAGACCGAATCAATTATCAATTGCTAAATGTGTCCTGTATGTCATTACAATACATGTAGTTGTGTGCTCTTATCTCGTTGTGATCAGATAAAGAGGAAGGTCACAACATAAGTACCATCCCTTGAACTGTAAAGAGAAGTAACAGTGCATATGAACTGCATCCAACGCCTGCAAATAGAGTTTCCATTCGGCAATGAAAATTGACAACAAACACCGTGAAAGAATTCTATAGCGTGAGAGCGAGTTGAGCAGGAACTGTCCCAGACCGAATGGCAGCCACTTTCACAAATAACAATACAAAATATAGCTCAAGAGTTCAGACTGAAAACTAATCACAGCAGAGGAACAACTTGAGCAGACTAGCCATTCATTCTTGTTTTCACTCCATCTTCCACGCGTACAAAAACAGGCAGAACTGCGATGAGGTCCCAGCACAACTATGCGTAGAATAATACCTGCTCCCGCTTCCATCACTCCCACTCTCCGCATCCCCATCATCTCCACCTTCCTCTCCCGAAGCAGGCTTGAAAATAAACAAACCATGTCTAGTCCCTGGTGTCTTAAACAACCAATCATGCACGTCCCAAAACACCTGCACAGCCTGATTCCCAACGCTAATCGTCTGGTTCCCTCTAAACTTCCATTGCAAATTCTTCACATGTATCAACACAATCCCATCAACACTAATCCACACTTCAGGATCTCTCGGCCACGAATTCGAACACTCCACAACAATATCATGCTCGCGCTGACTCCTCTCATCTAACCTCGACTTAGTCGAAAAACTCTTTTTCGAAAACACATTCTCCTTCTTATAACACAACACCGCATCAGTCAACGCCGGTCTCGCCTTAATTCGTTTGTAAGCCTTTTTACCTAAATCACCTAGCAACAACACCACTTCCTCATCAGAAACAATCGCTACATAATAATCAGACGCAGGCTCCGGACTTCCAGTAAACTTAGCGGAACGTAAATCCCAATACACATCAACTTCAGCATCATCTACATAAAACGTTTTATATCCTTTTTTGCTCCAGAAATGCCATGGTTTGAGGTCAATTTTGCAGGTCTGGTAGTGAAGCTGCTGACCATCGTAGGTGTCGACCGTGATGCTCATCGATTGCGTCATTAGGTTTTTTGACCATTGAATAGTGACGTTGCGCCAGATGCCGGCTATATATACTTGGTAAAGAGATGAGACGGAGTTTTGAGGAGCGGTAGTTCGGTCGTCGGCGATATTGTCTAGTGGAGGAGGAGAAGAGTCGCGACGATCGAAGATCGTGGAGGATTGGATTCGTCGATGGTAAGGGAACATTTCGCTATTGTTGTTGTTGTTGTTGATGCGCGTGTTTCCAGATCAGCGACAGCTGCGGCAGAAGATTGATCCGTCGGCAATCTGAAAACGTGGAAGGTTTGAAATTTGACGATCGGCGAGGAATTAGGGTTTGGATCCAACCGGTTGTGGATCGAGGTGCGATTGTACGGAGGAGGAGGATGATTGGTTGTGAAAATGGAAATGGGGGAGTTTTTCTTTCTTTCTTTCTTTCTTTCTTTACTCCTCATTTTCCAGAGATGAAAAACTGAAATCTATTTATAGTTACTGGAATGGACACCCTGGTAGTCTGTTACAGTTTTTGAAATGAGCATTTTTTTTCCCTTTCTAATTTAAGGGTGGATTTTCAATTTTCCTGGATTTCCATGTTACACTACTTACTATGTCAGCACATCCGCTGTCGCTGCTGTGTTGGAAGGCCTGGGAGGAGGGATTGATTGTATCCAGCAATGGAGCGGGATGAACCATTCCCCGATGTAATTGGAAGAGGCATTTGCTTGGATGGCTTCTAAATAGGGCATCTTCATTAGATTGTGAAAGTTCGGATTCTGGACATGGAAGCTACCATGGGAGAACAGGAAGGTGTTTATTACTAGTACCGCTACCGTACCAGCTGAGGCTTTTTTTAGTACTATGTTTATTGCGAATTAGTAGTACCTCCTAATGATGGCTTGTACCCGTGCTTTTCTTTTTGTTGACATTTATCATAGGAACAGTGTCATCTTAATCTTCTGTTTGCTCATTCTTAGGCCCAGTTTATAAACTCACTTTGAGATTATTTTGAAAAAAGTTTTGAACTTGTTTTGAATTCATTTTTAATTATTTTTTTAACTAAAAGCTAAACTCAAACCATTTCTCAAAACTATCTCGAATTTTTTGATGTTTATAAACATTTCAACAAATTCATCAATTTTACTCATTCGTAACATATTTGTACCTATATCCACCACCACAACTTCCGACCGGCCACCATCATAATTTTCGACCGGTCACCACCATAATTTCCGACCGGCCACCACCATAATTTCCGACCGTCCACCACAACTTCCGATCAACCACAACAACTTCCGACCGACCGCCACCATAACTTCTGACCGACCACCACAACTTCTGATAATATGTACATTGACACATATATCAATTCATTTATTACGAGTTTTATTCAAAATAAAAATTTGCTCAAGCTTGGAGAGTCATGAGCAATACACTTGTAATAAGTTGGTAACATCTGTCTGGATCGTAGGAAACTCGATCTTGACCACGCTTTTTTCTTTGCATAAATTAAGAGACATTGTTACAAGGAAGAATCATATGCTAAGCTAATTTAACTAACATGACCAAGAATCATGTTTTTCATATACACTGATTACATATGTTCTTTCATCTTGTTTACCCGTCTAGCCACTGATTTTAAGTTTGTTCTCAAAGGACAGACGTGACTAGGAAACTCATCTGTCAAGCGCTTATTATGCTACCACAGTTGAGTTCTTTTTCGCCGTGAACAGGGAAGAGTCTGGGGAAGCAGTGATGAGCTGACTTCTGCGATCTTTCATTTTTCACTTTAACATCCATGCTGCTGTTTGCAAATGTGTGTTGCGGAAAGTAGACAGTAGAGTGTGATCCTTACCACCATTGACACTGCAAAAATAGCAAAACCAAGTCAGGTTATTGATTGTTAGGTGGAAAATAACCATCCACTTCTTTCACAAATAGGATGTTTGTGTTATTTGTAAACTTAGAAAAACAACTGATCTTACTTGCCTGTCTTCAAGGCCCTTATACTCTCAGGACATGTGAATGAAATACTACGGTTATCTTTGTTCGCTGCTAAGGACTGAAGATTGTGCACCTCATGATCATTTACAAGGAGCAGACCTGAATGTCAGAAAAATATCAAGTCAACCGGACCAAGCTTAGGTATGGTTAAATACTTCAATTCAAAGTAAATTTGACCCAACATGATAAAATGGTAACTCACTTGAAAGTTGTTAAAAATGCAATTCAAATCAATTTCAAAATCTAACTCAAATTTTTTTCAAAACCAGTTTATAAACTAGGCCTTAGACTTCATCACAAGCTTTGCGAGACGGTGCTCTTCATTTTCATTCAACTGCGGACCTTTCAGCTGCTCCTCCATGACAAATAAAGGTTCAACATGCCACTCCAAAACCTCGTCTCCTTGCCAATTGGTCTTTGTGAGTTCTGCCTCATCAACTGGCAATAAAAGTGAGATGGTGGTAAAATGAAGATACAACAGTGCAAAAATTATGGAACCACAATGCACTGCAATCCCAGATATATAAGGGTTTGAAGGGAATACGAAATGACCAGGCCTGGTGAATCTGACTTGGCTGAAGTAACCAGACACTGAAGAATGGACCAGGTCCCCTTTATGCATTCTTCAACACCCTTCACCTCTATTAAACCATCACGCAAAAGAATCCTACCATTTATCTTGCAAAATTTGAAAAGCCAGCCACAGACCTGACAGATATAACGGCCGGTACTATACAATCATGATGGTAAAGTCGGTACTATACAAACGGCTACCATGGTTACCTGCACAGCCTTGTATTGCTGAATTGCCCTTCTTTAGGTAAATGACCCCGCCGAAACAAGCTTAGATTTGAGAGCACCTAGCTTTGCGTTGTATGAACTTTGGCTACCGATTTTAGACTCATTGCAGCTAGGTTCACTTGCCTTTCTCATGTGTTGCAGGATTCATTGCAAAAGCCTAGTATTTTTGTACTCAAAAGAACGACAGTGTTTTGACGGTGTGTGTCTTGTGAGGTTTCGGTGGCAGAAGCGTAATAATGAGGGAATCAGGGTGGCAATAAATGAGGAGATGATGCAGTAACGTAAACAGCTGACACAGTAATACTCCCCTCCTCACTACTTCGCTTCAGCACCAATGAAACAGATCACTAGGCAATTTCGTAACGGACGGCGATCGGGCGTGTTGTTACGACGCTAACGACGTCGTTTAGCGATGCAAACCCGAAGGCGCATGGTTCATCGACGAAGATAGTGAGAAGCAGTTGTTGTCCTTCTCTTCGTTATCGTAGTTGGCCGGAGATGATAAGATTGCGAGTAGTAGGAGGGCGGTGGTGAGCAGTCGGAGGTTTGGAGGAAGATGTGGTTTCGGATTCGAGTAACTCGCAGACGTGTCTTGATCCTGATGCTAGTAGAGTGAGTGGATTTGATTGTCCCGATGCAGAGTGATTGAATTTCCATTTTGATTTTTTTTTTCTTCAAATATTGATGTCTCACTTCAAGATGGAGTTGTTTGGAGATGATGATTTTGGTAGCGATGAGTGGAGCTGGATGAAGAGTTATGAGTCTAATTTGGAAATTAAGCAGTTTAGAACTGCATTGAAAGTCATAATATTTTCGATATGCTATTTTGCTATCCATTTCTTGAAAGTTTATATATTTGTTTAGTACTTATCTATGGATTCCAGTTATTGAGGATGTACTTTACTCCAACTTGTGAGGACTGAGTATACCATTGTAGGCGTGTTAATACAGAAAGGGAATTGTGGATGAGTAGCAGTTTGAACTTTGGCAGTGTTTCCATGTTGTTTTGCTATGTTGTGATCGGATTTCAAATTTGAGTCTTTTATTTGCTTCTCAATTTAGGGAATTTGAAGTTTCGCCTAAAGACTGTGTTGTTAGGAAAATATTGCACCAAGTTGTGAAATCTCATGGTGTGCTGCAGACTCTGTGTAGTGTGCTTTATAATTATGACTATGTATTTATATGTAATGGAATTGCCAATTGCAAATGAGTATTTTTAGACATGGCAATATAGCATTACATTGACTTACTTCATCTTTTACCCAGAGTGTGCTTGGTATTATACTTGAAGGCGAAGCATGCTGTTCCGCTTGGAGCAAGCAACAGGCCGATCGATATACCCGTGAGCAACTGTATAAACAGCAATGTTTCTAAGATCTATGTTCTCACACAGTTCAATTCAGCTTCGCTTAATCGTCATATATCCCGGGCATATGCCAATAACGTGGGTGGGTACAAGAATGAAGGGTTTGTGGAAGTCCTTGCTGCCCAGCAGAGTCCAGAAAATCCTAACTGGTTCCAGGTGATTTTTACTATGTGGTATTTTCTTTATTTTTTAAGCTCCCTTCCCTTGTAAATGAAATGTGTGGTCTTTTACCCATTTCCCTACCCATGAATCTGGTGTGCTACCGTGAAATTTCGAATGTCATAATGCAGCTGTTAATGTTTTGTAGGGTACTGCTGATGCGGTGAGGCAGTACCTGTGGTTGTTTGAGGAGCACAATGTTCTCGAGTTCCTTGTTCTGGCGGGTGATCATTTGTATCGTATGGACTACGAAAAATTTATACAAGCCCATAGAGAGACCGATGCAGATATCACCGTTGCTGCCCTACCAATGGATGAAAAGCGTGCTACTGCATTTGGTTTGATGAAGAAGGAAGGATCATTGAATTTGCTGAAAAACCAAAGGGAGAACAACTTAAAGCGATGAAGGTGCCTTGAATCTCTTTAGCATAATGTCAGCTATTTTCCAACAAATATGTCAATGACCGTATAAGTTATTCCTTGTTGTAGGTTGATACGACCATCTTGGGACTTGATGATGAGAGGGCTAAAGAGCTGCCTTACATTGCCAGTATGGGTATTTACGTTTTTAGTAAAGATAAATTCCCTGGAGCAAATGACTTTGGAAGTGAAGTCATTCCTGGAGCAACGTCAATTGGAATGAGAGTAAGTACCCCTTTTTTCGACACATCCTACTTGACTCTAAAAAAGTTGGCTAGCATTTTACATACTTCCTCGCTTTAATGGGAGAAATTATGAAAGAAGCGTGTGGTATGCTCAAATGCATTTATTCATGGTCAACTTAAGCTTACCCTCCCTTTCTGTCATTACAAGTCCAAAAGTGATTTTATGTTTACATTATTTTGAAGGTTCAAGCTTACTTATATGATGGCTACTGGGAGGACATTGGTACCATTGAGGCATTTTACAATGCCAAGCCTGGGTATCACAAAAAAGCCTGTGCCCGATTTCAGGTAGTGTTTCACTTACATCTGTATATCCTTGATTCTTTCAGAAAGATACTGTTGACACCTGCTATTTTTCTGTTTATAAGATAAATTTGAAACCCTACTCGTGTTTATACTGCAGTTTCAATGACCGTTCTTCTCCAATTTATACGCAACCGAGGTATTTGCCTCCTTCCAAAATGCTTGATGCCGATGTCACTGACAGTGTCATTGGCGAGGGCTGTGTGATCAAGGCAATTTCTGGAAACTGGACATTTCTTTCACTTTGATTAGTGTATTTTCAATTTCTATAAAAAAACGCCGAGCAAAACTGGTAGATTTAACCCTTTGGTGGTCCTCTCTGCTCTGTCCTGTTTTGCAGAACTGCAAAATTCATCACTCAGTTGTTGGTCTGCGCTCCTGCATATCAGAGGGGGCAAATCATTGAAGACTCATTGTTGATGGGAGCAGATTACTACGAGGTAGGACCCTGATCCAGTTTTGATGGTTTGTTGCTGAAGTGCTCCCTCATAAAACTTGATGAAATTTTCAAACACATTTCGTAAAGCAAAGCATTATTTACTCAGGAAAGTACCCATTGAAATTTATTTCATCTGTGTTACAGACCGATGCTGACAGGAGATTCTTGGCTGCCAAAGGAAGTGTGCCAATTGGCATTGGAGACAATGTGATAGTGACGACCTAGCCCTGATTTTTATCGTTCACTCGAATGTTTTGCGTGCAATTTTTATCTCACCGACCGCATGTTCTCGTCGCTTCCAGATCTTCTTAAATAGCGACAACGTCCAAGAAGCAGCAAGAGAAACTGATGGTTACTTCATCAAGAGCGGCATCGTAACTATTATCAAGGATGCTCTAATTCCATGCGCTCACCGACCTTTTACCATCACGCTCCATTCCTAATAGACATAACAACGGCGTAACCTACTCTGTTTCATTTGCTCCAGTTTCATTCAGTTCAAGAGAGTACTCCAACGCGCCAGCAGAGCGCATCCTCGGATCTTAAGTCTCCATTAGCATTATTAATACTTTAATATAAAAAATTATTTATTTTACTTTTCGATATTATTTGTAACTGTTTTTTTTTTTTTTTTGAGTTATAAGAAATATTTTTTTTTTTTTTTTGGATAGAAAAGGGCACAAAAACACGAGCAAGTAACTCGGATTTAGCACAGATTTATATATCTTGCATCCTACAGTGCGAGACACGTGCATTGTTGCATCACAAATAAAATCCACACAAGAGGAAGAAGAAATCAGCCTTGCTCTCATCACCTCAAAATCCAAATTCAGAAACCCTAAAAAAAATCCACTTCTCAATTCGACACCTCGCCGTCGATCGCACATCGCCTCTCCCCTTCCGCCACTCAATTCCTCCCATAGCTTCATCCAGAAAAAAACTCAGCTTGTGGTTGGTTGAATGCGCCGTCTTTAACATCATGGTTAGTGCCACCACACCGCGACATCTGCTACCGTTTTATTCACACAATTCAGCAATTTGATTCACTCTGAATTGCATGCGTTTTTATTTTTATTTTTAGTACGAGATTAGTTTCATTGCATAGGTTTAGTGTTTGTTTAAATTGTTGATGCAGGCTAATAGAGGAGGGGATAGATTTAGGACGAGGAGGGATTTTAATTCAAGGCCGGACGAAAGTAAAAGTCTAAGGGTCAATGCACCGCCATCTAGGCATCTATGGGTTGGGAATTTATCGCATAGTATTGATGAAAGGACATTGGCTGATCAGTTTTTTAATTTTGGGGAACTTGAAAGCGTAGCGTTTCAGCCTGGACGGAGTTATGCATTTGTGAATTTCAAGAGGGAAGATGAAGCTATTGCTGCGATGAGAGAATTGCAAGGACTTCCGTTAGCCGGAATGGGGCTTAAAATTGAGTTCACAAAGGCGGTTAGTATTGATCGTTATTTTCATATGATAAGTTTTTCTTTATCCTGTGTTCTCTGTGTTTTGCATGTGCACTTCACTTCATTCATCTAATTCATTTAATTTGAGGCTGGGAGTAAATTTTTGATCTGAAACCCTGGACTGAACTGAAACAATTAACAAAAAGATTCTTTTTCTTGAGGAGGCTGTCCGTTGTCTCAGTATAAAGTTTCCCATTTAAGCATTTAACTTTAAGATACTTGAGAACCTAAAGTACTGATTAAGACTCACTTTCGTGTTTCGTCAAGACGCCGCCCGATTCGAGTTTACATCCCGTACTTGGTCCATTGGTCCTCTCGGCCTGGTACTTACACCCAATTATTATTTTTTGTGAAATAATCAGTGTCACTTTTCTATCTTGTTTGCATAAAAATATACTATTATACGATAATGCTTGATCAGATGTCTTCTTTAGGTGTCTTGTATAAGTTCTTTATAACATAGAAAACGCACGAGCACTACACCATAACGGGAAACCCACTACCTGTCCAGATTAATGGAAAAAATAACTCCCTGTACATCAAATTACTGGCATAAACCAACAATTAGCATTTTGCAAGATCGATATTTTTAACGAGCGTGAATATTCATAATATCATACACCACTTTCAAATACAATGTCACCTGCCTTCACTAACCACCAGAAGATTTCTGATGCATATGAGATGACAGGCGACACTATTAAGCTAAGACTATGCATGCATTATTGATTTGCAATTTTTGAAGATTGCATTAAGATTGTGAAGCTGAAAATCATTTCATTATCAATAGCATGCCTCCTCTCGTTGGCCTATCAATCTTGTTATCCTGGCCTTCTCTTGTTTGGGCTTCTTTTTCTTTGAAGTATCCTATTGTTCACTCATAGATTAAAACTGGTCAAGACCTGACAGTAATCCAGATTCGCAACATCATAGTGTTATTTAGATGGAGGTCTTAACTCCAATAAAATGGCTAAGAAAAGAGAAAACAGTTTAATTAGGTTGTTTATATCATGTTCCTAGTGACAACAGCTGGCATATGAGTGGTGTTCTGCTATACTCAGCAGGTGTTACACTGTCAAATTTAGTGCATTCAGTTGTCTCATTGGTGTCCTGACTCTTGTGTATGCTTGTGCCTTCGTTGTTACGGTCAGTGAAGGGATTCTGATAATTAGGCTAAATGCAGGGTGGTGTTTTTGGAAGTAAATGTTTGTGGCATTATCCTGTAACGTATTGGGAAGTAATGTTTTTAGGGGATCAAATTAAAGATATGATGTGTGCTAAATTTACAGTTTCCTGAATGGACTCTTTATAAACAGGACAGGCCATCTGCTACCTCCCGCGGGCAAGATTATCCACAGCGTCGAGATGACCAGCGTGCAGTTAGGGATTCTAGAGGCAATGATATTATCGAGCCAAAATTTTCGGACAGGTCTAGCATGAATGATAAAGATGATGAACATTGTGAGGTTCTCTGGATTGGCTTTCCTGCCTCGTTAAGAGTTGATGAAACGATTCTTAGAAAAGCTTTTGCACCTTTCGGTGAAATCGAAAAGATCACGTCATTTCCTGGTCGCAGTTATGCCTTTGTTCGATATAGAGATATCAGTGCAGCTCGTAGGGCAAAGGAAACTCTTCAAGGAAAATTATTTGGCAATCCTCGTGTTCATATATGCTATTCCAAGAGTGATAGTAGCTCCACCCATGGTGGAAAGAGCTCATCAAATTTATCTCCCTCTCCCACATATTTAAATTACAATGCTCCTCCTAGAATTCCATTGAACCACGATGAAAGGAATTTTCCAGGCATACTTGGAGATCCTACCATGAGATCTCCGAGTTTTTTGCCAAATGGGGAGCATGGACATCCTGATGCCTTTGGTTATAACAGAGATGGCTCATTCTGGTCGACAGGGAACAAGGCGCTGGAAAAGAGGAAATTCTCTGATATGGAATCTGACTTGTGTTTCTCTGAAGATCGATATGAACGTCGCAGAAGTCCAATCATGGAGAGGGATCCACAGTTCCCAAGATATTCTCCTCGACGTGATTCAAAAAGAAGTCCGTTGTATGAAGAACCTTGGGATGTACCTGAGGAGAAGTACCTTTTTCATGGTACAAAGAAATCAAAACCTGATCCCTATTCGTCTGAAAAAGAACTTCCAGAATATCCTCTTTCAGGTTTCGATTATGGTAAATCACGTGGCTCAAAAGGAACGTTCCCCGATCTCTCTCACCCTCCTCCCATTAATAGATCTTCTGATACACCTGGATCTTTTGGGTATCGACAGAATTCAGGTCACAACTTTAGTATGTCCACTCATCATCAGGAAGGTAAGAATAAATTATCATATGATAGCTTTCAATCAGTCCCTGGAAATTTACATCCAAGGTCGTCGGGGCACAATACATTTGACTCTGAACCCCATTTAGTTTCACAACAAGAGTGGAAGTGGGAGGGAACAATAGCAAAAAGTGGAACTCCTGTCTGTCGGGCTCTTTGCTTTCCGGTGGGGAAAAACATGGATAACTTACTGTAAGTTTTCTTTATTGTATTGGTAGCTGTGTATGCAATCTGCAATTCGTGATTCCGACAACTTGCTTTTATTATTACATGGGAGTTCTCTTTTCATTTGCAAAGATATCCCTGCACTTTGTAGCTATAGCAATGAGTTATTGCTTGCAGTTCTAATCACGATCCATTTCTGACTAACTTGTTAATGCATTCAAAAGAAAATTATATATTGTCATAAGCCTAGTTATAGTTGCTTGCTAGTCGTTACTTGCAAAGTCTGCATGCCTTGTTCTCATTTCGTGTATTTTCTTTTCTCATTCGACTACTTATATCTCAGGCCGAACGTGTTGGACTGCACAGCAAGAACTGGATTAGAGATGCTTGCCAAACACTTTTATTCTGCTGCTGATTCATGGGTAGTGTTTTTCGCCCCTCAAACTGATGCTGATATAGGACCCTACGATGAATTTATGCACTATCTAGCGGAAAGACAAAGAGCTGCAGTAGCTAAACTCGATGATTTGCACTCATTATTTCTCGTGCCTCCTTCCGAGTTCTCAGAGAAAGTTCTGAAAGTCCCAGGGACGCTGAGCATTTCTGGTCTCATATTAAGACTAGACCAACCAGTCATAAATTTTGGATCGACTAATACAATTGATAAGAACGATATATCTTCCATGCAATACATTGGTGACCCACGGACTCAAAGATCAATTTCCCCGCCCATTCCTGCATCAGGATCATTATCAGGCTTTGGATCCTCAGGGGTGCATAACTCTCGTTACCCGGATAACATGCCAGTCTCGGCTGCACCGCTTTCCCTTCCACCACCTCCACCACTGCCTGCATATTCTGCAGCCACCAACACATTTGGTAATAATAATAACAACAGTAATGGCTCTGGTAGGCAGGAGTATCCGCTACCCCATCAGCGAAACCTCTCGCCACCACCAGGCTGGTCTGATCTGGTGCAACATCCAGCACCTGCATCTGGTGGGTGGAACAGACCATCAAATGCATGTAACAACACTGCAACGCAGGAGCATCAGCACATCCAATCCAATTTACAAGATTGGTCATCAAACCAGTACAATTACGGTCAGCAAAACTCAGTTTCAGGTGGCAGTGGATATCCTGGCCAGGAAAATAAAGCCAATCTGCCATCATCATTTTCATTGTCTTCAATTCCACCTGTTCAGTTAGCACAGCTGGCATCTTCGCTTCTCAGCAAGCATGCCGATGCTGCTCCAAACTCCACCACTCCAGATTTCCGACAGAACAACACATCCTATCAGCCAGAAAATCCATACCAAATGCAACAGGCAGGGGCATCAAACTTCACGGCGCACCAATTTGCCCAGCCTCAAGCCCAACAGTTTCAGCAACCACAAACGCTAAATGTTCCGCAATTCCAGCCACAGCCACAACAGCAGATACCAATCATCCCGCCTGCCCCTCCAACCAGTCAGTTTGAGCAGCAAAAAGGACAACAAGTCCCTCAAACGGCCCCTACCCAAGGGGGACAAGCTGATACAGATCCTCAAAAGCGTCTCCAAGCAACCCTTCAGCTCGCTGCAGCTCTACTTCAGCAAATCCAGCAAGGAAAAGCAACTTGATCAGCACCCATAACCCATGGCTAAACTTAAACCTTTCGAATCCAGGTTACATCCAGTCTCACCAAGCTCGATGTTTTCATGGTATCCATAATCTCGCATATTTGTATCAAGATGCTCAGGAAACTCTTGTTTCACAATTTTCCAAAATCTTATGTGGATATTTAGCAGCACGGAATTTCTTGAAAAACGTTAGACTGTTTCCTGTCAAGTTCTTATGTGTTTTCTTTTTTGAGTCTATCTTTATTATTCTTCCGTTTATCAGACCCTGTAGAAATCCAACAATCCAGATTTAAGGTGATTACATCTAACGGTCATATATACCTTCATCGTAAAGTTTACATTCGCGCCTCTTGCAGATTTTTCGACCTCCGACCCGATCGCATATCTCGACTTCTCGTAGCCCAAACCGGATGAAGAGCGTAGGGGTTCCGATTGGACGCGACGGTCATTATCATTCGCTTGCGGTCACGGAGGAAGGGCGTGTTTGGACTTGGGGAAGAAACAACGAAGGACAGCGCTTGGTCGAGGCCTTGCTGTGTGTGCCAAGGTTAGTCCATTCAGTCGCATGTTTCGAGATCGATTAGTCATTCTGGTTGTTTGATGAAAATGACATACTGATTGGTGCGGATTGTTTGATGTTTCTGATGATCCAAGTGCTTGAGAAAGTTGTGAAGTTTCGGAGTTGATCATCATTTGTAATGACATTTATATGTTTAGTGTGATCTCAGTGCTTGCAGTTTGTTTTGTTGATAGTTCTTGTGAAACTTGCGCATCTTGAATTTAATACCTTTTTACATACTCGTAGATATGTGGCTTGATGATGTGATAATAAGGATATATATGTGATTTAGCTGAGGATGAGTTGCAAATTTGTGTCTAATGTCTATGCTTCACATGCCGTTCATTGCTTTAGAAGACTAGTTGCATGTCTTGGAATGAGTTTTCTTTGGGAAATTCTCCTTCTGTTAAATTGCGTGAGTAATGAATTTAAGTTGGTTTGGCAAACTGTATAGAAGAAGTGGAGGGGCTTGATCGGGTGAGTGTGTTCGAGCAGCTGCGGTTTGCATCTGGTGTGGTTTTCGCTGCAGCTGGAGTTGATGGTTCTTTATGGGGTTTGGGGAAGGTCTAAACGTGGGCAGCTTGGGCTTGGAAAAGAGACCCTGGAGGCCATACTACCATCTAGAGTTGAAGCCTTGGAAATGTAGTTAAGGTTGCCATTGATATTACACACACGACACTACTTTCGTATCACGTCTTCATTCCTCTCGAAGATAGTTAGTTTTGGGACACAGCAATAATCAAACTGGATTACGCTCTCCTGACACGTCTCACTTGGCTGGGGCCATATTCTAGCTCTTTGTGAAAATGGAAAATTATATGGGTGGGGTTACTCAGCTGATGGTCGCTTAGGAATCATGGGCGGGGCCTGAGACATCACTGCTGGAGCCCAATGTCGGCGTACCTGATGGAAGCCAACAATTGGAAGTGGTGGAAAAGCTGCTTGTTATGGAAGGAATAGAGAAAGAGAAAAAAAAACATGCATGTTATTTGGGAGCCTCAACTGTTGACAGAAGTTCAGGACATTGAAGTGGTCGATATAGGCATATAGCATGTGGACTGGACCATTCGCTTATTCTTTGCAGTAAGTAAATTAATTTTAACCAGCCGACCATCCAAGTGATTCCCATTTTCAAGTTACTTGATAAAGCTCATTGGTTTTCTACTGCAGGAGACACCACTCTATTAACTGGTGGGAGCAATGCTTACGGGCAGAGCTTGACTGATTAGGAATGGCATCGGTTAAACTCAGCCACGTCCCTCTATCAGTATCCTCTCATGCCTTGGCCATTCTTTCTGTATATGCCATGAACATGAGATACTAGACGCATCATTTCATGGGTCTGGAACAAGAACCACCGGCTCGGTAGGCCTGGACAACACAATATTCCACAACCAATCCAAGATCTGGAAGATGAAACACCCGTATCAGTTTCAGGCGGCCGTGTACACTCCATTGCACTCGCATCGAATGGAGAAGCCCTGCGGGAAGAATGGGAGGTTAGGTCTAGGAAACAAGGTTGTTAAACTCTCGAGTTAAATTTACTATTCTACCGATTTTATGTATCTACATGTAACTTTTTATGGTAAACTTGTGGGTCCCACCGATTTTATCCGAGTAAAATCGATTTAAAATCGGTAGAAATGTGAACGAGTTTGGTTTTATTTTTTCAACTTTGGTCTCTAAAATTGTAAAAGTGTAAAGCGCGAAAATTGCAAAAGTGCAGAAGTCCAAATTACGTATCTACAACGTTTTTTATGAGTTTCTTTAAGTATCACCTAATTGGTAGATGAATAATGCCATGATTTTTTATATTATTGTATTTTATCTTAAAAAATATAAAAAGTTATGTGTAGATGAATTCACTTATTAATTTTGTTTTTGAGCCTTAGTTTTGCCAATGAACGACTGGTTTCACCTGTTGGTTTAGAAATTTCAATTTCAAATGCTAAATGATAGATGCTCCAGAAGCTTTTTCGCTATGTCATAACATGTAAAATAACGCGTATTATGTAAATCTTTCTATTAATAACTTGATGTACTTTAAAATTCGTGTACACGAATGCGATTTATTTCATAACTTGATGTGCTTTGAATTTAAAATTTTTGATCCATTTAATTTTAAAAAATCATATATATATTATAATATAATTTTATTGTGAGGTAAATTTTTACGATTCCACGATACGATTCTACGTATAGATTTTACCTGGTTAAAAAGAATCACGATAGAAATTCCAATTTGACAACCTTGGTGCTAGGGAGCTCCTCGAATGAAACAGAACCATGCTTGTTAGAATGTTCAGACTGTTCCAAAATCTTGCAAGTCTCAGCTGGCTATGATCACAACCTACTCCTAGTTGCAGACTGGGTGCATCCCCCAAGCCTGAAACACCTCAGGACTTTTCCCTTTCGCCAAGTTGCAGTTGTGGTATTAGAAATAAGTTTTAAATCCTGGGCTGGGCCAGCAGCTTGGCTTTTTATTAGCAAAAAAAAATCCACCACTTGCAAACAATACACAATAAAGCAGCAATTCGATGTTTGATGTGCCAAATCGGGTCACACTGGGGCCCAAATGTCTGTCAGCCACCTCAATTTACCGTTTGGAAATGTCACAGGACTTGCAGAAGCGAAGGCAACCTGAAGAAGAGACAGACACGGTATGCAGTACATTTCACTACTGTATTTATTACACATACATAAGTAGTATCATGCTCTACAGAGTTCCATGAATATGACTTGTTTAAAAAACAAATTCACTTTGCTTGAATTATTCTAATCAGACTGATTATTGAAATCATCTTCTGCTACAATTTCCAGTGTACTTTAGTGGGGTTGTTGTATACAGTATTTTCTAATTATTTTAATTTCCACAAGTTATCAAGCTCTACAGTATTTATTAAGATTAGGGCCAGGCACAAAAGCCTTGCAAAAGTTTCTTCCCACAACATTTAGATGAGGCTGATGGTGAATAGTACAAGTAATAATAATTGAGACGAGGAAGGAACATGGGGTTTGTTTTATCGTTTTCTTTTTTCTTTCCATCTGTGTGAAATGTGCAGTTCATGTGTGAAATGTGACACCAAACACTGTCGTTTTGTGCAGAATGGTGTGTATGAAGAATTTCATTACACCAAGGGAAGGGATGACTATTTTTTTTATTACAAGTTTCCAACATAATGGGAGTCAAAATATACACAGAAGGTATACAATACGAAAATATAGTCAATGTATGATACTAAATGAAAATGACAATTGGTCAAAATTGCTTCCAATAACTAATACATAAATAAAATAAAAATAAATATAATAAATAACTAAACAGTCTAATACTTAAACGCTAGACGTCCAAAATAAAAAAATATATTAAGTCACAGTAGAGAAAAGAATTATGACCGATCTCGAAGAAAAAATAAACTGGTCAAGGGATGACTATTGAGTACGGACTTTCTAAGATGTCCGGTCGCTTTAAATTAATGGAAACAACCGCATATTTTAAGTGGGTGGTGGAAGGGAGATACATCTGATGGGACAGCATTTTTGATTTTGGGGACACGTTTATTATTAATTACTGCTAATTAATACTTAAGGTGGAGGTATTAATAATAATAATAATAATAATGGTGTTGCTCTTTTCTTTTATTTTTTTCTTACTTATCCTTTTTTATCTTTGAAATCCTTGGAACTGTCATTTACTATATCATTACTTTATTTTAATCTGTATCTCATGTTGTGGTTGATTTTGTGTGTTTCCATCTAACAAATGCTGCTTTTTGGTTGAAGGTGGAACCCCCCAACTCTCTTGATGTGTGAGTGGGTGGGTGTGCTCTTTCCTTCATTCTTTCTCCTCCTCTTCTAGCATCATCGCCTCTTACTTCTCTTTCTCTCTCTCTACACTTCCCCTCCTTGGGCCGGCTTTTTGATCTATCTTGCTCTTCAAGCTCTATAGGTTTGTTTTTTGTTTGATTCTGCTGCTGGAGAAAAGAACAAAGATTGGAGCTTTAAGGAAGAACAAGGTTTTCTGTTCTGTGTGAGTTGGGTGGGCTATCAGCTCTCTCACTCCTTGATTTGTTGTGGTTTATTCAATCTGTTGTTAGGTCTTGTTTGACGTTCTATTAATTAGATTGGGGTCAGCACTTTTGGATATCCCTTTTGCTTGATTCCTCCGTCTCTTGTTTTCTGGGTTTCTTCATACCGAGGATCTCTTCATTTCCCCCTTCTTATTCCGATTTTACTAATAAAGTCCTCTAATATAGGGGGAAATTTTGGGTCTTGGATTGGTCTGCTTATTTGTGATTTCATGATGCCCAGTCGACTTCTTTGCCCAGATTCAACCCTCTTTAATATTTCATAATCTCGATGCTACCTCAAATTAACTTATATGTACACTCCAGGGTTTGACGTCGTCAGTCCACACACCATAAATTGGTTTCTGCTGTTAATCTCAGCCTTTCCATATCCCATTGAATATATATGTGGCGCTGAGATTGTTGGGTGACTCCAGAGTTGATCACTATGTGTGTTATCTGTCTGTTACTTTGTTTTACTAATCTGTCTTTGGTGGGTTCCTCTTCATGTCTTATCTCCCTTGGAAAAAAATATATTACCGTCTTCAAGATTTTTCAACTCCAAGTTTATCTTTTGATCTTCTTTTCAACCTACTCTCCCTGTGTGCTCCTTTTCAAGTTCAGTTCTACATATCGGGGTCTAATTCTGCTTTTGCTAGAGCCTAACTCACATAAAATAACAAATCCCATACCCAATTTGCTCTCTTTGTTTTCCTTCACTTAGATTGCTCGCTGATGAGAGTTCATAGAGATTCCATATATCTGAATCTAGATTACATGAAATATTAATGATGTGTGTATCCTTTGTGTGTCTCTGTGTTGCCTGTGATTGTTTTGAATTGGGATAGCTAGATTAATAACCTGTGAACTGACTCTATTTCTCTCCTATATATAATTGTAGTCAAGTAGATAATACCGAAGATCTGAAGTTTTTGGGATGGCGTTTGATCGACTTGGGTTGCTGCTTATATGGTGGTGGGGGCTTCTCTAGCTAGCTAGCAGTTGAGTACTGCTAGCTTTTAGTGAGAGAAGCTTTTATTTTTTCTTTCATTCAAACAAGTCAGTACTGTTCTTATGCCAAAGATATTATTGCACCAATTGGGAAGAAGCAGCTAGCTTCTGATTTACTCCTACAAGAATAGAGAGCAAGGCGTGTGGCTTCAGATGTTATCATACGAAAATGATCCTCTGAAGTCTAATCGAAAATCTACTGTGCAGCATAACAGTAGTAGTGATGAAAAGATCACTGGGGATAATCATCAGTTGATTTCATCATCTCTTGAGGTTCCCAACTTCTCCATCAGGTAATTATATATATTATGTGCTGGTCTTTTCTTCAAATTCATATGTTCTCTGCTTGCTGAACAAAAGTGATTAAGTGACAAACTTTCTGAGTCCATCCACTCACAACACCCACTATGATCTATATCTGGATTTCTAGCTAGCTTCTTCCATCTTCTTTCTTTTTCTTTTGATCTTCATCTTACGGAAACTTATGCTGGTCGGTATCTTGACTGGATCTCTGTCGTCTGTTGGTCCGTGTGGATCTTCTTGGATGAAGGGGTTGTTTGGTTCCAGGCATCAGTTAAAGCTTATCTGAATTACTATTTGCAGAAATATCTGTGGTTCTAAATCTCACAAGTTGATCCTTTAGTTGCTAAGCATGGAATATAAGGTCAATTTTCCAGGTCATGTTTTCTCATTTATTGAAG